>BLSH010116711.1:2093709-2111388 GCA_018402905.1 Glandirana rugosa
GAAGACCGAGTCTAGCGGCGCCGGGTGGGAGTACGGGAACACCAAAAGACCCTGTGTACTGTCCAGGGTCTTCTGATGTCCTGGTAAGTATTCCGTGAGGTAAAGGACAAAGGGAATAATCTCTACGACCGCGGACGTGGGTTTCGATTAAATTCTTAGCCAAACCCACTCTTGTAACGACCTAGGGACCTGTCCATTCACAGGAGTATAGGAGTCATAGACATCGACGACTGAAAATTAAAAAAACCCCATCGGACCTCGAGGAGAAATTGGTGAACGGCTGGCGGCGCGCTCACAGTGCGCGTTATCGCAGCCGCCGTCGTATGACGGCGATTTGCGATAACGAACCACTTTGTCGCCGTCAACCTGCGGTTGGCGGTCGGCAAGTGGTTAAAGAGGAGCTCCAGGCTACCCCAAAAAAATTAAAAGTCAGCAGCTACAGATACTGAGGATATGAGGACACTTACCTGTCCAGGGATCCAGCAATGTTCTCACCCAAACCGATTCTTAAATTAGCTTTGGGTGCAGGCGCCAGCATCTCTAATAAGGGAAACAGGAAATGGAGTGCCTTATGAATGGTCCTGTAGTCTTCTGGGACCTGTCATGTGTCCCAGAAAACCACAAGGGCATGAGGGTGGGCCGCGGCGATCTGAGCCAGAAGTGGAAGCAGGAACCTATCAAAACCAGGTACCCGCTCCCCCCTTCCCTCAAAAAAGTGGCAAATGTGGCAGTGGAGGGTGCAAACAAGTGGAGCTACCCCTTTTGGGTGGAGCTCCACGTTAAGTAGCTGCTTCTTCCTTAACCAGTTGTCGACCGCCCGCCGTGGCTTGACGCTGACAACTTGGCCCAATATCTCGAACCACCGTCACCTGACGCGCACTCACTGTGTTACGGGGGAGCCAGGGAGTGGGTAGGATGGTCTCGATGTCTGCCGGCTACCCGTGATTGCTCCACTGGGTGTCCGTGTATGTAAACACACGGATCTCCGTTCTGACCGGGGGAAGCACTGTGATCGTAGGCTCCCTGTGTATGGGAGCCACAATCACTCTCCTCCCCCAGTCAGCCCAGCCCCCACACAGTTAGTAGCACATCCCAGGGAACACAGTTAACCCCAAGAGTGGCCCCTACTGTTAACCCCTTCCCTGCCAGTGACATTTATACAGTAAGCAGTGCATTTTCATAGCACTGATCGCTGTATAAATGCCAGTGGTTCCAAAAACTGTTAAAAATGTCCCCCCGCAATGTCACAGTCCCGCTAAAAATCGCCGCCATTACTAGTTAAAAATAAAAAAAAAACCCATAAATTAATTCTCATTGTTCCTAAACGCGGCAACTTTTGCGCAAACCAATCAATCGAACGCAATCAACCGATTGCGATTTTTTTTTTACCAAAAATACGAGGAAGAATATATATCGGACAAAATTCGTTTATTTTATATTTTTTTTGGATATGTATTATAGAAAAAAGTAAGAAATATACATTTTTTTGCAAAATTGTTGCTCTTTTTTTGTTTATAGCGGTGATCGGAAATGACACAGAGATGATCAAATACCACCAAAAGAAAGCTCTATTTGTGGGATAAAAGGACATTAATTTTGTTTGGGTACAACGTCGTACGACCGCGCATTTGTCAGTTAAAGCGATGCAGTGCCAAATTGCAAAAAGTGCTCTGATCCTAACGTTTGAAATCCTTCGGGGGCTGAAGTGGTTAACCTGCAACAAGTTTGCAAGTCAGGACTTACATGCTATGGGTCACCAAATAGTGAAGTTGGTAAATGAATGGCAGCCAGGAATTTCAATAGTGACAGTACCTATATTTTTGCCATGGATTGCTCACTAGAAGTATTCTGAATCTGATTTTCTACTAGAAAAATCAAAGTTAAAAATTGTACAAAAATTAGTGCCTGCCCATTTTTTCTTCTCTGTTAAATAATGTATAGATCCTCATTAGCTGATTTGCACAGCAATCTTATACTTAGGGGACTGAAATCCTTAGAACAAAATGTTCATTCACGTGTTTCTTTCTCATTAAAATAGCTGAGAACCGAGACATTAAAAAAGACAATTTAAAGTGGAGAAAATTATTCATCCATCGATTCTCTATCCCATCTTCCATATATTTATTTTTACAATTTTACCTTAGCTACAAACATTTCCAAAATTGATATATATATATATATATATATATATATATATATATATATATATATATATAAACAGTATCTCACAAAAGTGAATACACCCCTCACATTTTTGTAAATATTTTATTATATCTTTTCATGTGACAACACTGAAGAATGACACTTTGCTACAATGTAAAGTAGTAAGTGTACCGCTTGTATTAAAGTGTAAATTTGCTGTCCCCTCAAAATAACTCAACACACAGTCATTAATGTCTAAGCCGCTGGCAAAAAAATTGAGTACACCCCTAAGTGAAAATGTCCAAATTGGGCCCAATTAGCTATTTTCCCTCCCCGGTGTCATGTGACTCGTTAGTGTTACAAGGTCTCAGGTGTGAAAGGGTAGCAGGTGTGTTAAATTTTGTGTTATCGCTCTCACTCTCTCATACTGGTCACTGGAAGTTCAACATGGCACCTCATGGCAAAGAACTCTCTGAGGATCTGAAAAAAAGAATTATTGCTCTACATAAAGATGGCCTAGGCTATAAGCAGATTGCCCAGACCCTGAAACTGAGCTGCAGCATGGTGGCCAAGACCATACAGACAGGTTCCACTCAGAACAGGCTTCGCCATGGCCAACCAAAGAAGTTGAGTGCACGGGCTCAGCATCATATCCAGAGGTTGTCTTCGGGAAATAGATGTATGAGTGCTGCCAGCATTGCTGCAGAGCTTGAAGGGGTGGGGTGGGTCAGCCTGTCATTGCTCAGACCATACGCTGCACACTGCATCAAACTGGTCTTCATGGTTGTCGTCCCAGAAGGAAGTCTCTTCTAAAGATGATGGACAAGCAGACTAAAGACATGGATTATTGGAACCGTGTCCTGTAGTCTGATGAGACCAAGATAAACGTATTTGGTTCAGATGGTGTCAACCAAACGAAAAAAAAGGGGGAAAAAAGAAGGACTTTATCGGTTGCCACTTAAAAACGAGTGAGGAAGAATGAAACCCTACTACAACATTGGTTAAAAAACAGATTTATTCGAATATATTAAAATAGAGTATCGATAAGTGCACACCAAAGGGGATACATTCCATTAGTAGAGGTTACATTCAAGGATAGAGAATATAAAATTAGAAAATACGCATAGGGAAAAATGAAAAAAACATAAGACATCAACCACCATAGGACCAGCCCACATGTACTACCCAGATAGTAAAATATCCTGGAATCTAAGCAGGCTTGACAGTCAGATGCGTTGATGCCGGTAAGGAAGGATCGCGATGCGTTTCACTTGATAGCTTCTTCAGGCGATCCTAATGTTGAAACAATGTAGTAATTACTATTGTATCAATACATTCAAGAAATTTGTATAGTACTTATTCTAAATATTATGGGTGTTAAAACTAATTATATGTATCAAAAATAAATCAAATTCTGACATAGAATTATTAATGTTACACAGAACCTAAAATCATACACTGGACACTAGTTTCCACATTGCGCTGCATGATAATAACTCCAAGCAAAGAGGATAAGAGTCATGCATACATACCCTGGTTCAGCGAGGCATCCAGAGATGTCCAAACCCTGCAGCAGCATATGTAAGAGTGGAAGCAGGGATTAAAAAAAAAAAAAAAAGGGGGGGGACAATGGGGGGGTAGGAAGGAAAAAAATTCCCAATGAGTGCCGAACAGATCTTTAAATGGAGTATAGTCCAATACCGCAGCCTGACACAACACAAAACAAAAAAGAAAACAAAGAAACAAAGTTGCTAATGATGTTGTATCTACTTTACTAAATATACTATTATAGTAGGTTGAGTAGCAAGGTGGGGTGGGAAAACCCAGGTCAAATAAAGTGTATACCTGTGCTAGTCATACACACTTATAGATAATTAATCAAATCCAATACCAGGTCAACATAAAAATTTGGTTATCAGAAGGATCCCTCAAAAAAGCCACAGGAAAAATAAATATATGTGTGTGTATACATTGGAAAAATGTTTTTATTTGTTTTAATAATAAAAACTACTTTTTAAAGTAATTTGAAAACATACTCACAAAGAATATATATGTATATACAGGACTGGTGCATCATATCCGTCCCATATGGGTACGAAATTAAAGTCACGGGCCCTTTGAGAAAAATCCCAAAAGGGATTCAGTTGTGAGATGACTCGAAATTACAGTGGCCCCTAGAGGATGGGGCGCTCCTAAAATATGAAAAACCAATAGTGAAAATCATTTATATGAAACAAGATAGAGCAAAAAGGTCATACACATGTGGGGAATCCGCTTGTCCCCCAAATTGTGTTGACATATTGCTTAGCCAGAAAACAGATTTAGTATAACTGACCTTTTGTACGTCTTAAAAAGAAGGAGATAAGCCGGTCCTGTGTGAGGGTCCAATATCCCGAATGTGCAGTCCAAACGCAAGAGTAAGTGCGCTACTGCCTCAATTTAAGGAAAAAGATGGCGGCCGTATGGACAGCTCCTCCCTGCGCCCGCCACGCGAGATGGCGGCGGCGTGGCGTTAGGTGGATACGTTCCCAGACAATTTTTTTTTTAATGCTATTGACATGAAATGTTCAGCGCATGTCAGTAACAACCCATGCAATCCATACATACAGAGAAACCAAAAGAAATAAGTTAAAAAATTAAGTTATGTGTAAAATGGAATGACACATGGAAAACGTATTGAACACATGAAGAAAGGGAGGTGCAAAAAGGCATGGAAAGCCAAGACACCAGCTGAAATCTAGCAGTATCTAGAAAGCAATTCTGCCCCTTGTCACTGCAAGTTAATAGCAGCTGGTTCAGTCTCAACTGATGGCTTATAAAAAGGTGTCACACAAGAAACATCCCATGATGGGTAAAAGCAAAGAGCTCTCTCAAGATCTTTGCAACCTTATTTTTGCAAAACATACTGATGTCATTGGTTACAGAAGGATTTCTAAACATCTGAATGTTCCAGTGAGCACTGTTGGGGCCATAATACAGTGGAAAGAACATCATTTCACTATAAACCAACCACAACCAGGTGCTCCTCGCAAGATTTCTGACAGAGGAATGAAAAGAGTTATAAAAAGAGTTGTCCAAGAGCCAAGGGCCATTTGTGGAGAGCTTCAGAAAGACTTGGAATTAGCAGGTACAATTGTTTCAAAGAAAGCAATAAGTAATGCACTCAACCGCCATGGCCTATATCCACACTTACCACGCAAGACTCCATTGCTGAAGAAAAAGCATGTTGAAGCTCGTTTAAAGTTTGCTGCACAACATATAGACAAGCCTGTGAAATACTGGGAGAATATAGTCTGGTCAGATGAGACCAAATTTAACTCTTTGGATGCCATAATACACAACATGTTAGGAGGTCAAATGGCACTGCACTTCACCCCAAAAACACCCCCATACCAACAGTGAAGTTTGGAGGTGGGAACATCATGGTGTGGGCCTGTTTTTCAGCATACGGTACTGGCAAACTTCATATCATTGAAGGAAGGATGAATTGAAAAATGTACCAACACATTCTTGGTAAAAATCTGCTGGCATCTACCATGATGATGAAGATGAAATGAGGGTGGACATTTAGCAAGACAATGATCCCAAACACAAAGCCAAGGAAACTCCCAATTGGTTTCAAAGAAAGAAAATAAAGCTGCTAGAATGGCCCAGCCATTCAACCTGGATTGAATCCAATAGAAAATCTATAGAAAGAACTAAAGATCAGAGTTCATAGAAGAGGCCCATGGAACCTTCAAGATTGTGTAGAAGAATGGACCAAAATCACACCTGAGCAATGCATGTGACTAGTTTCTCCATACAGGAGGCATCTTGAAGCTGTCATTTCCAACAAAGGATTTTGTATGAAGCATTAAATAAATTTCAGTTAACGTGTTCAATACTTTTTCCTTATGTCATTCCATTTTATTACACATAACTTCATTTCTGAACATATTTGTTTGAGTTTCTTTGTATGTATGGATTGCATGGGTTGTTACTGACATGGGGTGAAAATTTCATGTCAATAGCACCTTTAGAAATATATTTACCTAGAAAAATGGTGACGTGTTCAATACTTTTTTTACCTGTTGTATATATAATCACTCCAATTTGGTTAAATTTAAATTCTTGCTAATTATTATAGATAAAGTATAAACCTTTTTTCACAATACCTACAACAATTTTGGTTCTTGATCAAATCAGTCCATCCAAAGCTGTGATTTCAAATGCAGAAGGATTGTATTAGACACAAGTCACCTTTGATCACTCCTTTGAAAAGAGTTTCACATGTGGTGCTTATTACAGATGGGGTAATTAAACCACAGACCCACTAAAATAAAGATTTAAGCATTAAGCAGTCTCATACCCAAAAAATAAACTTTAAAACCATGTGAAGTCATTGAAGAGTTAGGTAAGCTTTTGGATAAAATAACTATATTTAAATGGACTTCCTATAAAATGAAAATACTTGAAAAAGAAATAACAACTGAAGAGTCTCAATCTCTATATATAAATATAGACCATAAAATTAGCAAAAACAATGGCTGATTGATGATAGAATTCCCCTCCTTCCCATCTCATATGTCATCATTTAGGCTTCACCCCTATGAAAAACCTAACCACTGGGGTCCAATCCAGTATATTAGCTGAAAGCTTCAGCCAAACAACTCAAGGGCAACTAAGTAAAAAACTGACCTTCTTAAATGTATATCTCTTTTCGGCACTGTATAGTATATCTTCATGGTATGTTGACTGTTAAGCCCTAAATATACCTCCTTTGCTTTGTCATATACCAAACTAATGACTAGTAATCATCTCTCAGACCCTCTTTTGTTTCTTCAATTATTCAACTTAGGGCTTGTTCCTTGCTTCAGCTCTCAGAAAAATGTCTGAAAATTAAAAACAATAAAAAAATAAAGTAGCCAAGCAAGTGAAGTAAAAAATAGCGAATCTACGCTCACAGAAATGCTCACATATATTTCAGCATTGCCACCTAAAGACTCAACCCTCCAGATATCCAGCACAGCTCCTTTTCAGGTTGAATGACAGCCAGTATTTTTTAAACCAAGAAGAAACGAGGTGCGCCCAATTAACTGCATTATGAAATGCAAACTGGATTTATTGCAAAAGCCAAATAGGTACTCACAAAACATAGGTAATTATAGGCATGTAGAAGTAAGCCCTTCTGCGGCAAGCGTGGTCACTTCTCCTGGGCAAAGGCAGTGCTGGCAGGGTGTATATCCGACAGATAGGGAGAGGACTATCCGGCCGTGTGACAGTCCCTCACAGCCTGTTCCCGGAACCAGCTTGGAATGCAGCGTAGAGCCGAAAACCAGAAGTGACGTCAGCTACCAAGGGCCAATCAGGTGATGCGTTTCAATCCACATTTTCCTCAGACCTCTTTTTTTATATAATTGATAAAACTGATCTATTTGCTCCATAGCTTCCAGGCAACTGGCGCTGTTCTTTTTCCCTTATAGTATTTTTTAAACCAATTCCTGTGACTCCAGTCATGGGCACATCCGCTGGGAGTGCATTACCAAATTTTCCTGGGCTCACAGTAGAATACTGCAGGAATGGTACTGATGTCATAATGCCAACACTTCTCTTTGTAGTATGGAAGACAACTCACCGCTGAAGGAAGAAGTAGACTCAAGATATCTCATGACTGGGCAGAAGACTCATTCATGTTAGGTATGTGTATATGTTTGTTTTTTTTTAAGACAGTTCGGATTTAAAAATACAGCATTTAGAGCAGTGGCAGCCCATCCATTAGGGTGCACAAGTGCAGCCCCCCTATCCATGCATCCGACCCTCTGATCAACATACAGGGTCGCAGACTTTGGATTCCAATGGGGGGGGGGGTTGTGTTGTTATGAAGCAGATGACTAGAGCCAGAGGCTCTAATAGGCTTCAAAAAAGGATGGACTCGGGACGCAGAGCACCCAGTTGTGTGACAACAGTGAATGAATATTCGCTATTTTCACACTAAATTTCCTCCCCACTAATCAGGAAGCGTCGTGAGACCCATTTCCCTATTGGCCAAAACGTCAGGCAATCCTATTGGATGCCTAGCGCCTAGGAGGAGGAGAGAGGAGTTGCACGGAGGAAGCTGCTGTGCTGGAGGAGAGCACACCGAACCCGCTGTCCGCAGCCCACCACCCACCACCTAGATGGGGTCCATCTTGCTGAAGGAGAGGACACCAGAGCCGCTACCAGCAGCCCACCACCTAGATGGGGTAAGCGAGCGGGAGTGGGGGGATGGGGCCGCCACCAGCCGCCCAGGGGCTGATTTAGAGATGCAAATATCAAATAAATGTGAAGCACTACCTATCCTGCTAGCTCAAATAGTTACATACAGTATCTCACAAAATTGAGTACACCCCTCACATTTTTGTAAATATTTCATTATATCTTTTCATGTGACAACACTGAAGAAATGACACTTTGCTACAATGTAAAGTAGTGAGTGTACATCTTGTATAACAGTGTCAATTTGCTGTCCCCTCAAAATAACTCAACACACAGCCATTTATGTCTAAACCGCTGGCAACAAAATCGAGTACACCCCTAAGTGTAAATATCCAAATTCGGCCATTTCCCACTCCCTGGTGTCATGTGACTCGTTAGTGTCACAAGGTCTCAGATGTGAATGGGGAGCAGGTGTGTAAAATTTGGTGTTATCGTTCTCACTCTCTCATACTGATCACTGGAAGTTCAACATGGCACCTCATGGCAAAGAACTCTCTGAGGATCTGAAAAATAAAATTGCTGCTCTACATCAAGATGGCCTAGGCTATAAGAAGACCATACAGCAAATTTAACAGGACAGTTTCCACTCAGAACATGCTTTGCCATTGTCGACCAAAGAGGTTGAGTGCACGTACTCAGCGGCATATTCAGAGGTTGTCTTTGTGAAATAGACGTATGAGTGCTGCCAGCATTGCTTCAGAGGTCGAAGGGGTGGGGAGGTCAGCCTGTCAGTGCTCAGACCATACGTCGTACCCTGTATCAAATTGGTCTGCATGGCTGTCGTCCCAGAAGGAAGCCTCTTCTAAAGATGATGGACAAGAAAGCCCACAAACAGTTTGCTGAAGACAAGCAGACTAAGGACATGGATTACTGGAATCATGTCCTGTGGTCTGATGAGACCAAGATAAACGTATTTGGTTCAGATGGTGTCAAGCACGTGTGGGGGCAACCAGGTGAGGAGTAGAAAGACAAGTGCGTCTTGCCTACAGTCAAGAATGGTGGTGGGAGTGTCATGGTCTGGGGCTGCATGAGTGCTGCCGGCACTGGGGAGCTACAGTTCATTCAGGGATTCATGAATGCCAACATGTACTGTGACATACTGAAGTAGAGCATGATCCCCTCCCTTCAGACTGGGCCACAGGGCAGTATTCCAACATGATAACGACCCCAAACACACCTCCAAGATGACCACTGCCTTGCTATAGAAGCTGAAGGTAAAGGTGATGGACTGGCCAAGCATGTCTCCAGACCAAAACCCTATTGAGCATCTGTGGGGCATCCTCAAACGGAAGGTGGAGTAGAGCAAGGTCTCTAACATCCACCAGGCTTATGAGTCCAGTGGCAACTTGTGAAGCTCTGGTGAACTCCATGCCCAGGAGGGTTAAGGTAGCGCTGGAAAATAATGATGGCCACACAAAATATTGACACTTTGGGCCTCATTTGGACATTTTCACTTAGGGGTGTACTCACTTTTGTTGCCAGCGATTTATACTTTAATGGCTGTGTGTTGAGTTATTTTGAGGGGAAAGCAAATTCCCACTGTTATACAAGCTGTACACTCACTACTTTACATTGTAGCAAAGTGTCTTCAGTGTTGTCACATGAAAAGATATAATAAAATATTAACAAAAATGTGAGCGGTGTACTCACTCTTGTGAGATACTGTATAATGCAAACACTTGTTGAATATTGATGATATAAATGTGGCAATAGTGATGATGACCACTCATAGGTCAAGAAAAAACAAAAACAAAAAAAAAAAAAGCAATTATAGTTTATAGTGACATAACACACTTGTGAACCATTTGATATATACTCAAAAGTATCATGCAGTTGGAATAGCCATAACAACTCAGCAATCTTAAATGGATACTGTAAATAGTCCTTATAGAAAAGTGATCATAAAATCCAGTCCATTCACTCAAAGGAGGATGACTCTTTGAACATGCATCAGATCTCCATATGGACTGACAGCCAGATATCTGAACTGATTGAACAACAGCCCTGAGGAAGGGGGATGCCATTTGACCCCCGAAACGCGTTGGCATTTTTTACTATTCTTCCTACCGAATAAAATCCACCTTTGCAACTTTTACACCTTTGTCTCGGGCGCTCCATTCGTATCTAGGATTTGATTTTTTATATGTGGGAACATAGTCAGTGTTAAGCAGAAACCACATCACACCACCTTAAGGCCTCATTTACACTGCTGCTGGTAAACGGACGTTTAGAAGCAGTTGGGCATTTTTTTCAGCTGCCCCTGAACTCTCCTCTATGTTATCTTATCTGTCCATGTACACAGGGTCGTTTATAGTAGTTTCCAGGCAGTTGAGGTTGGAAGAATTTTTTGTAAAGCAATAAAATGTATTCGGGACGGATGTTCAAAGGCATTTGAAATGCCAACTGCTGGTAAAAGCTTGTAAATGCATGTAGGCGTGGTAACTCACGTTTAGCTGCGTTTCGTTTATAGGTGTTTTTAATGGAGATGCATTTCTGCCTATTTGCAATGCAAAAAACGCTTCTAAATGCAAACGCTGCTAAAAGCGCCATGTAAACGCGGCACAACGGACGGTTTTAGATGTCAGTTACTAGCTGTCAAGTTCCATCATTCAGGAGAGGTTTTAAAACGTCCGTGTACATAAAGCCATAGTAGCGCAGAAGTTTTACCACATTTTTTATTTAGAGATGCAGCTGATTTGCTCCATTATCTTTCTCTCAGACATATTCTAATACCTGGGAAATTCCTTAATATTTCATTAAGCCCCGGTTCACACTGGTGCGATACAGGAATCCAGAGCGATTCCAGTGCCGGTTCTCGCATCGCATCTCCCTCGCAGGCAGTTCACACTGATCTCTGCAAACCGCTTCGGGTGTCAAAACAAAGTTAATGACACCCCCAGATTGGTTCGCAGATCGCAGTGCGAACTGAGAATTCGTACAGGAATCGGAAACGCATGAACATGTGAACAGCCATGCGATCCGATTCCAGTACGGGGAAAAAAAAAGTTCCTGCAGCATTTTCATGCGAATGCAATGCGAGTTCAGCCATGCAATCTGTATGGCTGAATTTGCATTGCACAGACATCGCATGTGATCTGCACAGCAATAATGCGATGTCTGTGTTCGCAATAGTGTGAACCCAGGCTAATAGTAACAAATCCTCAGTATTTTATATGTACCCTTTAACCACTCAAGGACCGGAAGGATTTCCCCCTTAATGACCAGGCCATTTTTTGCGATACGGCACTGCATCGCTTTAACTGACAATTGCGCGGTCATGCAACATTGTCCTTTTTTTCCCCACAAATAGAGCTTTCTTTTGGTGGTATTTGATCACCTCTGCGTTTTTTATTTTTTGTGATATAAACAAAAAAAGGCGACAGTTTTGGAATAAAAACAATATTTTTTACTTTTTGCTATAATAAATATCCAAAAAATTGTAAAAAAAACTAATTTCTTCCTCAGTTTAGGCCGATGTGTATTCTTCTACATATTTTTGGTAAAAAAAACCACAATAAGCGTATACTGATTGGTTTGCGCAAAAGTTATAGCGTCTACAAAATAGAGGATAGATTTATGGCATTTTTATTTTATTTATTTTTTTACTAGTAATGGCGGCGATCAGCGATTTTTAGCAGGACTGCGACATTGCGGTGGACAGATCGGACACTTTTGACACTTTTTTTGGACCAGTGGCATTTATACAACGATCAGTGCTATAAAAATGCACTGATTACAGTATAAATGACACTGGCAGGGAAGGGATTAACACTAGTGGTGATCAAGGGGTTAAATGTGGGAGGTGTTTCTAACTGCATGGGGGATGGGCTGACTGGGGAAACACACAGATCCGTCTTCCTGCATAGCAGAAAGACAGATCTGTGTGATCTCCTCTGTCAGAATGGAGATCTGCCTTGTTTACACAGGCAGATCCCCACTCTGTCACTGCGGGGAACGATCGCGCGTGGCCAGTGGACATCGAAGCTCTCCTGTTGGCCAGTGGGTTCCAGCAATACCCGTTCCTGTGACCGACATACAATAACTGCGATTCGCGGAAACAAGCCGACCTGCCGCAGTAAAATGACGATGGCTGTACTGCAAGTGGTTAAGAAAACCCCGTTTACAAAAAAAAATCTTTTTAGTGCAATAAATATTTCATTCTACAGGGTGGGCCATTTATATGGATACACCTTAATAAAATGGGAATGGTTGGTGATATTAAGTTCCTGTTTGTGGCACATTAGTATAAGTGAGGGGGAAAACTTTTCAAGATGGGTGGTGACCATGGTGGCCATTTTGAATCCAACTTTTGTTTTTTCAATAGGAAGAGGGTCATGTGACACATCAAACTTATTGGGAATTTCACAAGACCTTGGGGGCCATTAAAACTGGATTGGTCATCGTGGGCCAGTTGAATGGCCCCCAAGGTCTCCCGATCTGACCCCCTTAGACTTTTATCTTTGGGGTCATCTGAAGGCAATTGTCTATGCTGTGAATATACGAGATGTGCAGCACCTGAAACAGGAAGTTAATATCACCAACCATCCCATTTTATTAAGGTGTATCCATATAAATGGCCCACCCTGTATATTTAGCAGTACACATTGCTAAAATTCCTCCATACTTGACTATTTAGACATTTTCAATGTGACCCTACAAATTAAAGGCACCTATTTAGGAAAATCCTTAAATAAATGTTTAACCACTTCAATACCAGGCACTTAGAACACTTCCCGCCCAGACCAATTTTCAGGTTTCAGTGCTGTTGCCCTTTGAATGAAAATTGAGCGGTCGTGCAACGCTGCACCCAAACAACATTTTTATAATTTTGTTCCCACAAATAGAGCTTTCTTTTGGTGGTATTTGATCACCCTGCTTTTTTTATTTTTTGCACTACAAATAAAAAACAGACAAAATTTTGAAAAAAAAAAAAGTTTTTCTTTGTTTTAGTCGCAAAACTTTGTATAAGTACATTTTCTCCTTCACTGATGGGCACTGATGTGGCTACACTGATGGGCACTGATGAGGCTACATTGACGGGCACTGATGAGGCAGTACAGATTGGCACTGATGAGGTGGCACTGATAAGGTTGCACTGATGATGAGGCACATATATGCAGCATTCATAGGCGGCACTGATAAGCAACACTGACGGGCACTGATATGCAGCACAGATGGACACTCATAGGCGCCACTGATAGGTGGCACTGGGCACTGATGGGCACTGATAGGTGGCACTGCTGGGCACTGATAGGTGGCACTATTAGGTGGCAATGGTGGGCACTGATAGGTGGCACAGGTGGGCACTGATAGGTGGCACAGGAGGGCACAGATGATCACTGATGGTGGCACTGGTGGGCACTGGTGCACATAACACTGTTAGGGATGGCACTGGCAGGCATCATATATGGGCAGAGTGCCATCCCTACAGTGCACTGTATTGCCCTTACCTGGTGGTCTAGTGGGGGCTCCCTGGTGGTCCCTGGGCGGCCTCCTGATTTCCTCCCTGGTGGTCCTGGACGACCTCCTTATGCGGTCCCTGGGGGGGGCTCCCTGGTGGTCCTGGTTGGCTCCCTGGTGATCCAGTGGGGTGATCCTGAGGGGGACTGCACTGATAAATGGTCAGCGCAGCCCCCCCATCAGGCGAGTAGACGATTGGCTCTCCACTGCTCAGGTCTGCAGACCTGAGCAGAGGAAAACCCGATAAACGGCTCTTCCTATACCTTACACCTTACACAGTGATCAGCCATGATTGGTCATGGCTTATCATATGGTAAAAGCCTTCCGGTGAAAGCCTTTTGCCTCGGTCGGTAATGCGGTGGGTCAGACTAACCGACGGCACCACTGATCGCCGCGATCGCGGATTATCCTGAGGACGTCAATAGATGTCCAGTCAGGATAATGAACCCCCCGCCCGGCCATCATTTGACAATAGGCCGGGCGGGAAGTGGTTAAGAAATAAATATGAATAATTCTGAAATGTTTCTACTACAAACATATTGCTTGAGGTGATTGTAGCTATATTAGTGCAATTGCAACAGAAACAACTGAGTAATGTCCGGAATACTTTTTTTATTTGCACTAACATACAATGTTTCAGGACAAGCTTTTGGGGTATGTCCCCTTCATCAAGGTCCAAGCAGTACTAATTCACAAAGTTTTAACAAGTGTTAACAAGACCATCTCTAAGAGAGAAAAACACACATACACACAAACAAAGATGGTTTCTGTACACGAGTGGGTCAATATTTCTCACAACCAGACCATAGTGGGGACGCCGGTGGTCTTTGCTTAGAAAAGAAAAAAAAAATACTAAGCACTGACATGTAGCAGAGGTTAGAAGCTGTCAGTGTTTTTTCTGCCAAAATGCTGCTGCTCCAGATCGCGCTGGCAGGGTTTTTTTTTCTGCCGCCAAACTCTCCTGCCACAAAACGCTGATAAAAGCTTATGTGTGCATGGACACATATGCCAACATGCAGGGGGGTTTAGAGGCAGTTAAAAAAAATGTCTGACGCCCAAAACAGCAGCTGTAAAAAATGCCCAGTGTGCATGAGGCCTAAACTATTGTGCAGCACTGGAAAGCAGGGAAAAGGATGGACATAAATAATTCAAAGTTTTACACAGAAACAAGGTAGTTAAAACATTAACACAAACTGTAATGCTGACCATACATGATACGAAAAATTGGCCGAACCCATTTTCGAAAAACTAACAATTGGCTGTGAGAGCAAACGATAGTGCCATCGCGTATTGACCGATAAATCGTTCAATGGACATACATGAATCCGTTTTATGTTTGTTTTTTTTCACATATACCTAGTGCAAACAGTTTGGACGGGAAACACATTATCCTTTAGATTTATCGTTTATTCGGCTGAAAATTTCCAATCTTGTCCTTTTTTTTTTGGCTCAATAATGTCCCAACCGATTACCGATTTGTGCCCATTAACTGGCCGAAAAATGAACGAACTGTCCAAATGATCGATTTTCAGCCAATTTTTCGTATAGTGCATGGCCAGCATTACACATAATCACAACATGCAAATATCTTACATTCCATGTAAAAAAGGAACATTGAAAAGGCTATACAGGCGGTCCCCTAGTTACAAACATCTGACTTACAAACGGAGGGAGACAACAGGAGGTGATTGGAAATCTCCCCCTAGGAAGGGAAATTCACTCCTGTAAGAGTTATTATGGGGAAAATGTGTCTCCACTGATGCTTTACCACCAATCCTTGTTTTCATAACAACCCAAAATTTTCAAAATCCAATTATCATTGGGACAGGAAGTGAGGTGAAATTTTCTGAACAGAAACATAGAGAGCAAAACAAACATTACAGGGGTGTTACCCCTTCCCTATGCTATCCAAAAAGCTTAAAAATAGTTCTTGTAGCTGAAGCCACACTTAAAAAATGTACCTGTTCCGACTTACATACAAATTCAACTTAAGAACAAACCTACAGACCCCATCTTGTTTGTACATTCCCTTTAATGAATAAGAACTCATTGAAATAGTGAACACATCAGGAACAGATGGCAATTATGTACGAGATTTGTAAACTGTACAGAACACAGCATTTATATTGTGTTTTACGTACAGTGTTATGATCAGATTAAATGGTCTTGCTATTAACCATTACAAGTCTGCAAGAATGAAAAATTCTAGCGTCTGACAGCAACAGTATATTTCTTTGTACTTATAAAGTTGTACCAATTATTTTAAAAAAAATCATCGAGCTCTAGGCATGTGACTGTGGGTAGGCTAAGAGGTGGAATCTGAGAGAATGATGTCATCAGTCTGCTGCATTCAGAAAGAAGCATTTTCATAGTCTCCCCTACCTCAATGGTTAATGAGACTGCAACAGTGTAAGGCCACGTTCACACAGGCATCAATATATATTTGTCCAGATGCATTGGTGCTAATTTCTAAATACTGTACACCTGGAAGTGTGTAATGCTTTTCAATGGATGAATGAACACTAGACATTTAGCAATATCTAGGTGCACTTTACATAAGAAAGAAATTGTGCGTCCAGGCATTTAGCCTGGTTTCATGCAGCTAAATGCAAATACTTTATCTCACAAAAGTGAGAACACCCCTCACATTTTTGTAAATATTTTATTATACCTTTTCATGTGAAAACACTGAAGAAATTAAACTTTGCTACAATGTAAAGTAGTGAGTGTACAGCTTGTATAACAGTGTAAAATTGCTGTCCCCCAAAATAACTCAACACACAGCTATTAATGTCTAAACCGCTGGCAACAAAAGTGAGTACACCCCTAAGTGAAAATGTCCAAATTGAGCCCAAAGTCTCAATATTTTGTGTGGCCACCATTATTTTCCAGCACTGCCTTAACCCTCTTGGGCATGGAGTTCACCAGAGCTTCACAGGTTGCCACTGGACTCCTCTTCCACTCCTCCATGATGACATCACGGAGCTGGTGAATGTTAGAGACCTTGCGCTCCTCCACCTTTCGTTTAAGGATGCCCCACAAATGCTCAATAGGGTTTAGGTCTAGTGAGATGCTTGCTCAGTCCATCCCCTTTATCCTCAGCTTCTTTAGAAAGGCAGTGGTCATCTTGGAGGTGTGTTTGGGGTCGTTATCATGTTGGAATACTGCCCTGCGGCCCAGTCTCCGAAGGGAGGGGATCATGCTCTGCTTCAGTATGTCACAGAACATGTTGGCATTCATGGTTCCTTCACTGAACTGTAGCTCGCCAGAGCCTGCCGCACTCATGCAGCCCCAGACCATGACACTCCCACCACCATGCTTGACTGTAGACAAGACAAGCTTGTCTTTGTACTCCTCACCTGGTTGCCGCCACACATACTTGACACCATCTGAACCAAAAAGGTAATCTTGGTCTCATCAGACCACAGGACATGGTCCCAGTAATCCATGTCCTTAGTCTGCTTGTCTTCAGCAAACTGTTTGTGGGCTTTCTTGTGCATCATCTTTAGAAGAGGCTTCCTTCTGGGACGAAAGCCATGCAGACCAATTTGATACATTGTGCGGCGTATGGTCTGAGCACTGACAGGCTGACCCCCCCACCCCTTCAACCTCGGCAGCAATGCTGGCAGCACTCATATGTTTATTTCCCAAAGACAACCTCTGGATATGACGCTGAGCATGTGCACTCAACTTATTTAGTCGACCATGGTGAGGCCTGTTCTGAGTGTAACCTGACCTTTTAAACCGCTGTATGGTGCTTCAGCTCAGTTTCAGGGTCTTGGCAATCTTCTTATAGCCTAGGCCATCTTTATGTAGAGCAACAACTGACCCGACGTCCCGTCA
>BLSH010116711.1:2112127-2125882 GCA_018402905.1 Glandirana rugosa
TCTTGGCAATCTTCTTATAGCCTAGGCCATCTTTATGTAGAGCAACAATTCTTTTTTCAGATCCTCAGAGAGTTCTTTGCCATGAGGTGCCATGTTGAACTTCCAGTGACCAGTATGAGAGAGTGAGAGCGATAACACCAAATTTAACACTACTGCTCCCCCTTCACACCTGAGACCTTGTAACACTAACAAGTCACCGGGAGAAAAAATGGCTAATTGGGCCCAATTTGGACATTTTCACTTAGGGGTGTACTCACTTTTTAGACATTAATGGCTGTGTGTTGAGTCATTTTGAGGGGCCACCAAATTACACTGTTATACAAGCTGTATACTCACTACTTTACATTGTAGCAAAGTGTCATTTCTTCAGTGTTGTCACGTGAAAAGATATAATAAAATATTTACAAAAATATGAGGGGTGTACTCAAGTACATGCAAGTACAATAAACGCATTAGCCCAAAATGTAGATTCTGACCTGATGATGTCTGTACAAAGATGGAGCCAATCTTGTAGAGAGAAATGCAGATTAAGGCATTGCTAGGGGGGAGCACTGTGGTCTCTTTGAGAGGCAATAAACATGTAACCTTTGTGACAGTGCACATGCATTTAAAATACATGACTCTAGTTCTGCTTTGTCAGTTGAGTATACAATGTACTGCTGGTTGTGTTTTCAAGGTTTAATAATATATACACATTGTTAAATGGCAGTCTACTGGTTCCATAATAAAAAAATGTTGTAAAAATAGAGGAGTCCCAGACTACAATCATACACTGTGAGGACATTATTGTTCATTTGGCTTCCAATTATGGTCTATTTATTATTCACTTCAGATGAATTGATTACACTGATTGGTTTATATATTTTTTGTATTATATGTTGATCTATTTGTTTATGTATATATCTTTTCTTTTTATTAGCGCAGCACTTATTGATTTCTGTTAACACTATAGCCATAGGTATCTATCATTTTTTTTACCCATTAGCAAGGTTTCATGTTAGTTTGAGTCCTATCTATACTTACTTTACAAGAGAAGGTGTATACTTAATTGTAGTAACAATAAAATGTTTTAATAATTGTGTTGGATATTAATTCATAACTATTGTAAATAGCTTGGACTGGCAAATGTTTATTTTAAACATCATTAAATGCATTCAACTATTTTCCAAGTACTCAAGTGCCGAGTATCATTTCCAGGTCATTGACATATACAGTAATTCAGGCTTTGCTTCGCTGCACAAGAGATGTGGCAAAGGAGACAGTGAGTGGCTGCTACCATAACAGTAACCTGTGTTGTCATCATATTTAATGAATGAATACAGTGGTCTCCCAATGTAGTACAGAGGCTGCCAGTCATACAAGCTCAGTCCCGCACACACTGACAATTCAGTCTCAGTCTAGGGGATGTCTTTTTAGTATTTATTGCTCAAGAACTTTGATGGGAGGGGGGTTTAAGGTTGCAGCATATTCCAAACAGATCCGTAGCAACAATAGGAGGACAAACTTCTCCCTAATCTTCCAATAGCAGCATCTCTGGAGGTAACAGGGAATGGGCAATATATCTAGGACCCTACAGCAGCAGTCCATACCTCTGACGCTTGCATAACTGATAGTCCCCAGCTAGGTCTTAACTCACCCAGGAGCTACTCTGCCACCCAGAATCCATAGGTAGATCCTTTGTGATGGACTTAAAGAAAGTGCCCTCCGAGCGAGTATAATCCTTTGGCGATTTTCTCCAGGCCCTCAGCCCAGCAGCTGTTGAGGCCTAGACTGGAGCTTCTGATCTCTCTGGCTATCTCCCAGGGGCAACGCTCCCTCGGTAGAACTGGAACCCTTCTTTGAGGGAAAAGAACACTCTGTTTAGGCTTCCTGCACATTTATCACCTCCCCAACCACCTTCTGGCTGCCTCCTTTCAGGGATTTGCTGGGGCATGATAAATATTCCACTGATCATTTGAATCTCCCTCCCCTATCCTTTGGAGACTTCTCGATAGGCAGGTGGGAGTAATCATACTCTCAGCTCAGCAAACACTGAACAGACAAAAACAAAGACTGCTCCATTCAGTACCGTGAAACCTAATATTAAATTTAACCTAGTAGCCTAGCTAGAGGAGGGCACTACATTTGAAAATCTAAATATCTGGAAGCTGCCACTTACAAATATTCTCATGTGACCAGGAAATACATTTGATTTACAACTAATACTTGTTTTCTTACATAACCCTTCTTATAGTTTCTCTTTAAAGAGTAAAACCATGAAAGCATGGATTAACCCTTTTGCTGTCTGTACCCCCTACCCTAACCCACCTTACCCTGAATTTTGCATCTCGGAGGAGTTAAACTATTTTTTTATTTATCACATTCTTTTTCTATTTGTCACATTACAGTCCTATAAGTTTATGCATAACCCACAAAAATGTATTTTGTCTGAAAAGAACAGGTCCTGCAGGATTGAAATATGGTGTTTAAAAAATTTGCCATCATCTTCTGTTAAAGTGGTTGTAAAGGCCAAACCTTCAGTATGCAGCCCTCTTAATACTTTCCTGAGTCTGATCTCAATCCAATGATGTGCACAAGAGCAGCTGCACTCCAGACTGATTTCTCATCCTGCTGCTGTCAATTAGGGGCAGGGCTGAGCCCCATTCTCACAGACACACTGAGCGGGACTAGGGAGCGAGCATGCACAAGTGCCCCCATAGCAAGCGGATTGCTGTGAGGGCACTCGGTGGGGGGGGCCAGGATCACCGACTGGGGACCCAAGAAGAGGAGGAAACCATTGCACAGAAGAATAACATGTTTGTTATTTAAATTTAAAAAAAAAAACCTTACCTAAAAAATGAATATCACTTGGTACAAAAATTGCATATAAATATTTATATGTGTGTGTAGAAGCCCAGGCAACACTGCAGGCAGGTAAATCACTGAAACCACTAATGATATATAAACTAGAGTTATAGATATTGTATCACCAGGCGACTCATTACAACAGCCAGGGAGTGCTGGATTTGGTTGCGGGTGAGCCATCCCTGGAGACCTCGCTCCAGGGCCATTGCATCTCCTCCCAGCCAAACAGGAAGTGGTTCCTGAGACCCCCTGGCCAGTCAGGTCTCAGGACCTGCTTCCTGATTGGCCGGGAGGAGAATCAGGAAGACAATAGCGAATATTAATTCGCTATTGTCACACAACTGGGTGGGCTCAGGGCGCAGTGCTCTGCCCCCTAAGCCCACCTTTTTTTAGAGCCAATTTGAGCCCCAGGCTCTAATCATGTGCTTCCAAAAAAAAAAAACTCCATTGGAATCCATGTACCCGGCACCCTGCATATAGATTAGGGGCTGGGCGCATGAATTAGGGGGTGCGCCCCTGCACCTATTATTTACAGCCACTGATAAGGCATGTGCTCCACCTCTTTCCAACTTCAATAAGAATGGGATTGCCAGGTATCTGCTGTATATTAACAGAAGACTGTCAAAAATCCCTTTCTCTTACTCATACCTTTTCCATCTTCAGTGAAGCTCTAAAAAAGTAAATATAAAATTCTCACCATATACTACTACTGCTCCTTACAACTCCAGTTGATTTTTCCATCCATTTTCCACAACTGAAAAATGCTGCCTCGGAGACCCTGGTACCTACATTCATATGTGGTGGAGTTGCCCCTCCATCACACCATTTTGGGACAAAAACCTCATTATTTATAACAAATGTTTTCTTGATATGTGAAGCCTCTCACAACTTGCACTACTTTCCATACCTCCAGGCTCCATGCTGTCAGTGAGAAAACTTATTTAAGAGTCTTCCTTGCAGAAGCTAGAAAAGTTACCCCAAAACATTGGAAATCACAGGTTGTCCCCACCTTGCTGGAATGGGTTGAAGCCCTTAATGGTATTATACAAATGAAACAACTACTGGCACAAGACTATGACACTATGGGAAGTTTCTAAGCCATACGGACCTCCTGTATTATTTTTAAATACTCCTCCAAATTCCAAGCACATTTTTCCACCTAACCTCTCTCTCTGAACTATCATTTTAACAATCCTGGAAGGATAACAGTACACAACAAAGGACTAGTCATCAACCAATTCAGTATCTTTTATAATTTTTTGCTTTATTTGTCTGCATTGTATAACACATTGAAAAATATGGTCTAGCCTCATGTGTCTGTTAATTTAGCTAATCTTCAAATGAAGATGTACTGTTTATACTCTCTGCACCCTTCTAATAAAATTTGAGTTAAAAGAAAAACAAACTATACCATATTGCGCACCCGATGGTAAATTATTGTCTTTAATATAATATATCTGGGAAAATAAGGGCGGACTGTTTCAAAAACTCAATAATAAATTTGTCTCAACTTTATTATGTCACTAATTATTGTGAATATAAAACATGTTTTCAGAATACCCCCAAGGATGTAATAAAAATGAGTGGTAGTATCTTAATCTTTTTGGACCACCACCTCTATATCTATCTATCTATCTATCTATCTATCTATCTATCTATCTATCTATCTATCTATCTATCTATCTATCTATCTATCTATCCATTGAACTTGTGTATCTAGTTGTACTGTACATTGTACCCATAAATGAATATCCATTTGTGTGTCTCAATAAAGTCTTTGCATACATAGTGATTCACTTTCAATGTATAAATAGCCACTTCACTGATTGAAAGGTATATTTAAATGCAAAAAAATATCCTATATAATGAAAGAAAATGTGTTGGCAGTGTCTGCACAGGATAAGTATAGCGCTTAAGTATTCCATAAAGCGTTAAATCAAAGAATGCCTGTATCTGTGTCTGCACGATATAAGTATGGCACTTGAATATGCCATAAATCATAAAGTCCAAGAATATCTGTGTCCATAAATGTGGACATTAAATGGGTAATGTGCACTTGAATTCAATATATTATAATATAGTCCTGCTGCTGAAGACAAAACAATGCTTGATGCTTGTATTAATAGATCATAATCAAAGTAGTATGCTATAGTGCAACATATAATTCTGTACCATATAGTCATGCAAATAATACTAAAGTGTCTGCATAAATCATATACTCCAACCACAATTCCTATATAGCGTACAAACCCTTCATTTTGACGTTGTGTCCCTAATTATATTAGGTGTGTTTCTTGCAAGTCTGTAACCCAACCTGAGCATTTTTTTTACCTTTTTTATGCTTTGTGGGTCTCCCCTAAGCTCAGTGAGTTGTTTGCTTCTGCCTGCTACTGTGCAGGAGGTTCCAATAATTATAGTGGGAAGAGCAATCACTGAGTTATGAATATATATATCTGACTCAACTGATCCTTGAGGTCTTTGTTCTGAGGTATGGTTCAGGAAGATGATAAATATTTGGGTCAACTTTCCAGAGTGTTTTTCACCTCCCAGGCTTTTGCCTGGAGAGAATATCTGTATAAAGTATTTCAATCTTGGCCTTACCTCAGCCGGCGGTATATGCTGGAAGCTCAAAATTCTAGCTGCTCTGCTGAAGTGTATATCTGGAGGCAGACAGACTAAAGGATATCTGCCTGGAAGGAGCATCTGTAAAGAAACTTCTTGCTAAACAATGTTGCAGAAGAGCTGGGTAGAAGCATTGCTTGTAATTGTAAGAAGGATTAATCGCCCACCGATTAAAGGCAGAAGGTTTTTTTATCGTAATGTGTTAAGATAAAAAAGAACCTTCTATGTGTACCCGAGCCTCATCTCTCTCCAGTGATGTGCATGAGTGTCTTAGCCGTCAAGGACTCTCCTCCTGATTGGCTGTGACACAGCAGCAGCGCCATTGGCTCCCGTGGCTGTCAATCAAAGTCAGCCAATCAGGGGAGAAAGGGGGCAGGGCCTGGTTGGGGCTCTGTGTCTTAATGGACACACGGAGCCGTGACTTGGCTCAGGTGCCTCCATAGCAAGCTGCTGGCTGAAGGGGCACTCGAAAGGAGGGAGGGGCCAAGAGAGCAGAAGAGAGACCCGAGAAGAGGAGGATCCAGGCTGCTCTGTGCAAAACCAACTGCAGTGAGGATGTAAGTACATGTTTATTATTTTTTTTTAAATTTAAATTAAAATAAAAAAATCTATTTAAGGTATCTTTGCTCTAAAAGGGAGAAGAGACAGCTTTATTGGAGAGAAATCATAGATCTGTCTGGCTGCTCTCATGGGGCATCAATTAACAAGAGTCTTAAAGATCCTACTACTACTGCTAATTTCAAAATACTTGCAGTGTTTTGTGCTATTTTTGGGTCTCCTGCACGCCTAAACTGTCTTTACTAGAATTAACCTCAGAAATATAAGGTGACTGGAATAGTATTGTTGGTTTGCTACACTACTTAGGGGGTCATTCCACACCAACCAACATGGAGGAGAGATTCATTCTGGCACCCAATGTGGGAGCCTACTGAATTTTAAGCCTGGGTTTACCCATAACAATCAACAGAAGTGTGTGAACTTAAGGGTGCTGTGGGAAATGTGTTTTTGTAGACTGTCTTTTTGAGAAAACTCAAAAAAGATTGTCACAGAGCTGTGTTTGTGGGGAAGTGAGTTTTTTTTTTAAAAGAAAAGTTTACTGGCATAGGGTTATCCAAGCCAGAACTGGAGGGGAAGATAAGCTCTAGATGAGGATAGCTGAGAGAGACTTCAGGGAGACATCCTGTGCATTCTTGAGTCAGATTGTTGTTCAATGTCAAGAAGACAGCGTGGAGAGGCTGGAGCAGTTTGTACCGTTTCTTCTGACTGCCTAAGAGGACTGAGGAGAGTTGAGTGTTGCATTGTAAGTGCCACTTGGTCTCTGCAAAAAAAGGTTCCTTGTGCTACAGTTCCTGTCTCTTAAAGTTTTAGAACTGCATTACTCTGCTGAGATACAGAATTGCAATATCTTCATCTACCTGTTCATCTTATCAGGAGACAGTGTGATAGACATTATTGCATATTTTAAGTGTCACTAAAGGGTAAATATTTTTATTTCATTGTGGATAGAGTAAGGGAGAGTTATAATATATTACCCATGTCAGTGGGTTTTTTTGCCATTTGTGTCTCATTGGGGAGATTTCCCTTCACTTCCTGTCCTATAGTCAAAACAGGATGTGATAGGAATTCCCTCCAAAGTGAGGAACTCCTGAATTGTCTAGTGTCCTCATTGGAAATTTCCCCCTTCTTGTTCTAATATCAACCCAAAATTTGGGATTTTTACTTTTAATTTCACTTTTGCTGATAATGGTAAACAGGACAAATAGAGGGGGTGAATCTCCCTAATGGGGGCACAGACATCAATAAACACCTGACAGATGTTCTAATCCCTCTCCACTCTATCCAAAACAAAACAAAAAAAAAATTCTGTAGTGATGCGTTAAGCAAAGACTGTTGAGCTGCATACAGAGTATCCAGCAGACAATTGCTTTACAGTACTGTCTACTGGATAAAGTGAGTTGTCTGGAAAGAGACTTTCAGAAGGTGGATCATCTAAAACACTAGTTGTTCTTTCAGTTTTCAGTATCTTAAAGAGACCATGCATTGCTTAGTATTTTGTTGCTTTGGAAAGGAATACATCTACTGTGCAGTTGTTCATGAACCCAACATAGTCTAATGAGCTCACCAATGGACAAGTTTGGATTTATATTATAATTATCTTAGCTTGACAGAGGGAAATTAATTGCAATTTCACATTTGTTAATGTGCTAATGCCAATATGGTGATTCCATGTTCCAAAGAATAAAACCAGGACCTTTACTTGCACTAGATTGGGTGATTTAAGTCAATACAGCTTCCTTACATTCACTGAATGAAAACTCCATTGCAAACTGAAATTATATTTGCAACATGAACAAGCTATCCTCTGTTAGTAAAACAAACCCATTATGTCTGACAGGTCCAACATTGAACATGGGCAGAGGAGGGGTCCTCACAAAAGCATGCCGCCCAGCCCTGTCACCAGGATTAATTAATCAATTATTTCAATAACAATCTTCCCATAACTCTATATGTGAATGCTACAATTAGGCATTTAAAATACTTACTTGATATAACTGTGCTTTTGCCTTCATTTTTTTTTTTTAGTGACAGGGTCTCCATAAGAAAAAAATGATGTATGCCCTGTGATTTTATTATATTTTTATCTGTTTTAATGCAAATGTATTATTGGATATTTTTCCTAATTTACCATTGCATTTAGAATTAATAATAAGCCATTACATTATGTTAAAAATAACTATCAGCTTCTTATATTTAATTGTAGCCCAGTTTTGTTATATGATAATTAAAAAATAAATAAATAAAACATTTTAATACTCAGAGTTAGCTATACATGCAATCATACATTCCTAACAGCTGTGAATTTTGTTAATCACAAAATTAAATTGCTATGGTTGTTGATACTATACAAATGTCTTCATACTATTTTAACAATTTCTATAAAATTGTCATGTTCAAAATGATTCACTTTATTTGTAGATTAATCAACCAATAATAAGCTATAGTTCAATGACTGACCACTGAACATAGTGTTTGGTTAATGTTATGTTCCTATGCCGGAATATTAAAGCTAGTGACCAGCTTCTTTACCCTGCCAGGAGACCATCTTTGTTAGATGCATGGGTTTCGCTTTTGTAATCAGGTTGGTAATGGAAGTCATCTGGTTGGCATTAGTGAAAGCTTTTTAACCCTTGGTATACCTTATTACAGTCTATCTCTTAAATGCATAAGAAACATAAGATAAAAAAATTGCCACAGTTAATTATTTTTTTCTTTCATTATTAAATCTTTTTAATTTTTTCCTCTTTTTTTTTCTGAGTTATGATTCTAGGCAATCTCTTTTAAGTTTCCATATTACCATAACAGAGAAATCCATTTAGCTGCACGCTTTGTAAAGTCCGCGAGAAAGGGAATATGTGAAAACTGTCGGATTTGTATTAATAAAGCTTTAAATAAGAGCAATGATTAGAATGCAAAAGTGAAGCATTGTGTCGGCCAACAGCAATAGATACTGCACCTGATGAGGCTTAATGCATATGAATTCTCAAGGCGCTAGCACACGATAAATTTCCATTCCAATCACCAAGTGCTATCCTTTCCTCCATATCAATGTTGGCTGCATAAATTGCTATTTTTGTATGCAAAATGGCATTTTTTTTATTTTTTTATTTTCGAGCCGTGAATAATGAAATTGCGTGGCCCGTGCAAACAGTTAAAAACAAAATCTCTTGTGTATTCGATGTCTGCGGCGCTGATAAATTCACTTACTGTGAATGACAGTATAAGATTTCTGGGTCAGGATGGTCACCCCAAGGATGACACTGATGAAAATGATAAACTAAATGCCAGACGTGCCCACAATGCATTATGGGTTGAAACAAGTAAAATGTCACCGTTCAGCCACTGCCTATTAATAACGAGATATGATTGTGTATAATGAGCACAGAGCTTTGCCGTGATTGAAGTGTGATTTCTTTTGATCTTCCAGATGTTGTGGCACTGAAATTCATTTTATCCCGTTAATGGTGGAAAAGGGAACTGATCAAACACTATTATTTGAGAAGCTTAGGTCAAGTTGGCGGAGTTTATTTTGTTGATCTAAATTTCTTTTTTCTTTTTAATCTCCTGTTTCTGTTTTCTTTGGTGAAATAAAAAAAAATAGCCTACTGTATTTTCTATACATTCTCTACATTGTGTTGGAAATGGCAATAAATCTGGGCTTGGGCCAGGCAGCGGTATGTGAACTGATTTAGCTGCCAAAATATTTGTAATCAGATTGGACAGTGCAGAAGCAGCAGCACAATACTGAGATGACAGCACTGTGCAATGTTATACAGCCTGATTGGCTCTTATTACCAGCCCTCCCCCACTTAGTCTAAGAATTGGGCAAATGGGTTATGGGAAGCTAATATACAGATAGATTTGATGTACTAATGCTAGCCACAATCTCAATAAAAAGGAGTCAATTCTTCTTTTATTTTCAAGCAAATTTCACCAAAGCGGCTCTGTGTACTTGAGAGTTTCTGCTCTGGCGAAATCGATAATTTCACAGCGAAATCAAATTTGCTGAAAGCACTCTGCTCGTCCCCAGTTAGGATGACAGATAAGCAATTACCAGTTTCAGAAGAGGTCATCAATGCCAGATTTCCTTTCAGCCAAATAGCTGTCTGATTTAAGCTGCCATTGTCTGGACCTCATTTCAAAATGCATACTCATAGCCCCCAACTGTCTCTTATTTGAAGGGGCTGTGCTTCTTTGGAAACTGAATACCTCTGTCCCTCTTTCTTACTCAATTATTGCTCTTTTTGGTCTGTTTTATAGGCCCTTATTTAAAAAAATCACTATTTAAATCTTATCTAAACCCCAAAACAAAATATAATTCCCAATGTAGATCAGCTTATCCGTCCTTAGATCTCATAAAGTCAGGAAGTATACATTCTAGTTCCCTAGAGTCACTTACAACAATGCTGGGTAGGTTCTTCCATGCCCTGGAATCAGCATGTAGCTTATGAGTCAGTCAGCCTCCATTAGAGAAAAATTCAACTGACAAATATAAGCTGGCCAACAATGCCCATAAATCATTTGCGGTGCAATCTAAAAATTGGAAATTTGACTCTAAACTGTCAGGCTGTGAACACAGACTAGGGTGCAAATGGCCCCTTTACCAAATCACATTCATACACTATATTACCAAAAGTATTAGGGTTACTTCCTTTACACGAATATGAACTTTACTAGTATCCCAGTCTTAGTCTGTAGGGTTCAATATTGAGTTGGCCCACCCTTTGCAGCTATAACAGCTTCAACTCTTCTGGGAAGGCCGTCCACAAGGTTTAGGAATGTGTCTATGGGAATATTTGACCATTCTTCCAGAAACGCATTTGTGAGGTCAGGCACTAATGTGGACAAGAAGGTGTGGCTCGCAGTCTCCGCTCTGATTCATCTCAAAGGTGTTCTATCATGTTGAGGTGCAGGCCAGTCAAGTTCCTCCACTCCAAACTCACTCAATCCATGTCTTTATGGACCTTGCTTTGTGCACTGGAGCACAGTCATGTTGGAACAGGAAGGGGTCATCCTCAAATTGTTCCCATAAAGTTGGGAGCATGAAATTGTCCAAAATGTCTTGGTATGCTGACTCCTTAAGAGTTCCATTCGCCCAACCCCTGAAAAACAACCCCACAGCATAATCCCCCCTCCACCAAATGATTTGGACCAGTGCACAAAGCAAGGTCCATAAAGACATGGATGAGGGAGTTTGGGGTGGAGGAACTTGACTGTCCTGACCTCAACCCGATAGAACACCTAGGCCTTCTCATCCACATCAGTGCCTGACTTCACAAATGCACTTCTGGAAGAATGGTCAAACATTCCTACAGACACACTCCTAAACCTTGTGGACAGCCTTCCCAGAAGAGTTGGAGCTGTTATAGCTGCAAAGGGTGGGCCAACTCAATATTGGACCTACGAACTAAGACTGGGATGCCATTAAAGTTTATGTGCGTGTAAAGCAGTGGTTCTAAAATTCCTGTCCTCGGGACCCACTAACAGGCCAGGTTTTCAGGATAACTGAAATACATCAGAGGTGATATCATTTGCTGCTCAGTGATTGCAGTATTCTAGTCTGCATTTCCCCAAGGTAATACTTTAAACCTGGTCTGTTCGAGGACAGGAGTTGAGAACCACTCGTGTGAAGGCAGGTGTCCCAATACTTTTGGTGATATAGTGTAGATGTGAATGCCATTTGCATGCCAATCACATGATTTAACTTATGTAACTTTTTTATCTTAGTGACCTTTTAATAACTTATACAGGAGACCCTGGGTAAGGAAAAGTGGTTAAAAAGTTTTAGAAACTGTAGCTTTAGTATGTGTGTGTGTTATTATATTATATTATAGATTTAATACAATAAAAATGAAACCATTGGCTCTGGCTGGAGGAAAAAGCAAAGATGTTCAGCAACTCAGTTTGGCTTCATTAAGGCTGGACAAAAGATTGAACAAGCAGCAGGGATTAACAGATCCATCCTGCAGGGAAGACATAAAACAAGATGTTCAATGCACAGCACAAACCCAACGAGCACCAGACTGAATGAGAAGTTCACATTAGGAAAGGCAGCCTTAGATAATAATTGCAGCCTAAATCATTTAATTATGCCCAATTTCTTCAAAATCATTGAATAAAGGATTTATACTATCACTACCATTTTATAACAAATCTTAAGCTTGTCTGCAAAGAATATGCAAAGAAAAAGCCAACAATAATAACAATGCTATTACAAATAATACAAGCACATAATATAATTGTTTAACGATGACCTTCCTGGTCATCATTTTCTTTTCTTCAATACTACTGACTTCATTTTACCATTCAAACACACGGTGTGTGGGCGTTTTTTTTCTTCTTACTTTTTCAGTCTTTTTAAAGGGCAATTTCAATTGTTAGCAAAATCAGCCTTAAAGAAGTATTAAATCGAACTGCAAACATTTATTTTATGACAGCTTACCAATTCTTAGATGTGATGGCTGCATCAGTTCAATTTTTTAGGCTTTGTTTCCTTTATTTTCACCTGGCGAGCTTGCCAGTAAGTCTGTTGTTTTTCAAAAGAACAAGCTCTCCAGTAGAATATATCAGTTAGGGATGATACAAACCATTTAACACTGACAGGAGTGGTTACAATGATCAGTTTTTATTTATTTATGTAAAACCTTTAATCCGAAAGGAAAAAAAAAAGTATTATCTGGAGATTGGTTTCAATTTGTTGGTATATCTAAATATGCTAGTACATCGAACATTTCCCTCTCCCCAAACATACAATGCTGCTGTCCAGAGTGGAGGCACTCTAATACAGGAGGTGTGTTAACAGACAGATCACCTGGAGAAAACAGAGGGGAAACGCCTAACAAAAAAGGAAACAAATGCAATCACCATATTTAATGATTGGTAAGCTGCACTATATTACATTTTTGGTTTTGGGATTAATACCACTTTAAAACTAAACTCCAAGGAATTGAAAATTCTGCTTTGCAGTGAGCTTGTGCCTGTGCTGCAAGGGTTAACTGCTTTAGGTCTAGGGGGCATGGACAAGCAGAATTACTTACCTGATCCTCCAGTTTGGCAGGCTCCTCCTCGCTGCTAGATCAGTCCTTTCAGTGTCTTCTCTCCAGTGGTTTCAGATCAAGACATCATTGAGACCGATGCAGGGTCCATAACCATTCACTGAATGTGGGGATGTCAGGGGACATCGGTGAGGGGTGAGCAATGTCTGCTGGGGGGGGGGGGGCAGAGGACTGAGAAAAGCTGGCCATGCACTAGTAGATCAAAAACTCTCATCAGTACATTTGATGTCATGACTAATGTTTTTTTTTTAATTAGCATTTTCATTCCATGTTGAAGCAATTAGACTTTACTGATTTTAAACAATGCATACTCTGTTCCATCCTGCTCCTTTAAATTTTCTTGTCACTGCAAAAATGAATGTCAATTTGACTCCAGTAACAATTCGAAAAATGAACAAACATTCTTAAAGTAATAATAAAGCTTAATTTTTTTTTAAATAACATTGTAATCAGTACTGTAGTTTACATGACTACTCTCAAAAACTAGATGATCACGTACCGGTCGAAAAGAGTCAGGAGACGGGGGGGGGGGGGTCGTCTGTAACGAGTGGGGAGTGGCTACAGGGGACTGTAGGGGTGTAAGTCACTTACCAATACCTGGGACGTAGCCAGAGTTACTACAGAACTAGACTTTGGTGACCTCTCTTCTGTGACTTTCCTGACTAGATCGTCGCTC
>BLSH010116711.1:2125892-2146579 GCA_018402905.1 Glandirana rugosa
GGGGGGGGGTCGTCTGTAACGAGTGGGGAGTGGCTACAGGGGACTGTAGGGGTGTAAGTCACTTACCAATACCTGGGACGTAGCCAGAGTTCGGTGAGGGGTGAGCAATGTCTGCTGGGGGGGGGGCAGAGGACTGAGAAAAGCTGGCCATGCACTAGTAGATCAAAAACTCTCATCAGTACATTTGATGTCATGACTAATGTTTTTTTTTTAATTAGCATTTTCATTCCATGTTGAAGCAATTAGACTTTACTGATTTTAAACAATGCATACTCTGTTCCATCCTGCTCCTTTAAATTTTCTTGTCACTGCAAAAATGAATGTCAATTTGACTCCAGTAACAATTCGAAAAATGAACAAACATTCTTAAAGTAATAATAAAGCTTAATTTTTTTTTAAATAACAACCATATTATACTTACCTGCTCTGTGCAACTCAGAGACCCCGCCCCCTTGTGACATCACGGACCCATCATACCCGAGTTTGTGATGTCACAAGGGGGCGGGGTCTCCGGGAGATGTCCCTTGTCAAAAACCGTCTCATGTTTTTATTACACTACACTGTTTTTTTTGGGTGGATGGGTAGAGGTACAATGTACCCTATACTCATTCACATGGGGGAGGGATCTGGGAGCCCCTTTTCTTAAAGGGGACTTTCAGATTCCGATAAGCCCCCTGCCTGCAGACCCCCACAACCACCGGCCAGGGTTGTGGGATAGAGACCCTTGTCCCCATCAACATTTCCTGAGTCCAACTACTATACCATGCTCCAAGGGCGGTTATAAGGGAGGCAGGCAAGATATCCTCCAGTTTTTACCTATATAGGGGAACTACACCGGGCTGTCCCCACTTTTATTTGCCCTTACCATTGAACGCATACTTATTTGATCCAATATCAATATCTCTGCTTTTAAATATCGGCCCTTACAACAGAAACGAATGCTATATGCAGATGACACTATGTAGATGTTGGGCGATACCACCTCCTCTCCTAAATAAATAATGGCGGTAATCGCCAAATTAGGCACATAGGTTTGATCATAAACTTTTCTAAGTTCTCCCTTATGCCTCTTGATGTGGCACCAGACTCTCCTTCCCTGGTTATAGTTAATATACCCATCTCCTCATTTAAATACCTGGGTATTCAGATGACTCCGAATCCCTTATACTATATAAGCCTTAACTTAACACCGTAAACATATGGTCAAAACTTAAAATGTCCCTAGCTGGTCAGACCAACCTTATTAAGATGATTCTTATGCCCCAACTACTATATATACTCCACAATGTACAGCTCCAACATGCGATAAAGGCACAGAGAGAGTCAGATCAATGAACACAATCTCCTAACCCGGTGTTCAATTACATGTATGGGGTAGTCACCTACAAAGGATTTATATCACAGTGCTACTCTATGCTACTGAATAGCTTCCTTTGGGATCACCCTATGAGTGTGATATCTCGGTGGGAGAAGGACATAGGGGCTTTTGAGGAAGAACAGTGATAAGAAGCCTTATTAGCAGTCAAACAATGCTCCCTGAACGTAGCACAACATCTCTTACAGTTGTATTTGCTTTTACGGGTACACTAGACACCAGCAAGGCTGTTCCACATGGGCAAGAGGGAAAACCCTACTTGTACAAGGTGCTGCAGGGACCATAGGGATCTGATTTACCTTATGTAAGTAACGCTGTCCAAAGTAGCGCAGATACTGGAAGGGGGTTCTTACTACTATCAACCAGGTATTCCAGGTACAGGTGCCAGAGGAACCCAAACAATGCTTACTGGGGATTCTATATGACCTCCCAGTAGACGATGTCCCTAAACAGACCATAGCTAGGTCACTTTACCAGGCTCGCAGGTTAATATTATGGCACTGGACTTCACCTGATCCTCCCACACTGAAGGAGTGGATAGCACAAATGGAAGATACCCTTTGGCTGGAAAAATATATCTTAAATATAAACATCTTTTAGCATAGGGGTAGCTTCAGTAAATTCGATAAGCTATGGGCCCCCTGGCTGGAGACACTGGGATTGGCATCGGCTGACCTTATTATGGATCGCCTACTGATCGGCTGTGGATAAGCAGTAACTTTTCTATGATGGTGTCTTTGGACAGTATAGGTGTATATTTTTATTTCCAATATTTCTTTATTGAGTTTAAGAAAATGTAGAAGACAATAACATGTAGTAAATAGGCAAGTTCGACAATCCAGAGTGTAAAAAAAACACAAGTTGCAATACGTTAGTCTAATGCTTAAGAAGCCTTTAGGGTTGAAGTAAGGTGGTGCACATCTGCTAGGTGGGTTTTAGACACCTAAAGGGATTATGCGGGTTTACAGACCTCAGTGAGAGGGTTCGTCTCCTCCCCCTTCCCGGCACCCCAATGGGAACATACTGTGCCCTTTGGGAAGGGAGGGTGGCGAAGTGTTGCTATAAAGTCTTCAAGTTATAAGGAAAGACCTGAAATGCACATGTCTCCGGTATGTCAAATCAAATTGAATGGTCGAGATTGGAAGGTGGGGGGAGGGAAAGGTAGGTAAGGGTGGGGGGGGAAGTGGAACCTAGTGCAAAGTCTCATGTTTTTGGTGTGTAGGGAATAAACTATGGTTGAGCCATGAGTCCCAGGCTATCCGAAATTTAGAGGAGTGAGAGTTGGCAGAAGCTAGGGTTTTTTCCATTTCACATTGGAAATTTAGTAGGTGGATTGTGTCTGTATATGATGGTGTTTCGTTGGATTTCCAGAGTTTTGTAATATTTGTTTTTGCGGCAAGTAGGAGGTGTATTATTATGGTACGTACCCTACAGGGGAGGATGTGAGTATTTAAGTGCAGTATCGCAAGTTCGGGGTTAGGTTCAATTTGTTGTTTGCATATTTCTGAGATCAGTGAGAATATTTTATTCCAGTAAGATTTTAAAGATTTGCAGGACCATAAGATATGGAACAGGGTGCCAGGTTCTCCGCATTCTCTCCAGCATTTAGGATTTTGGTTCGGGTATATTTTTGCCAATTTGAATGGGGTGTAGTACCATAGGTGTAGTGTTTTTTGATAATTCTCCCAGTGATTTACACATTTTGTGGCTGAATAGGTCACCTTGGAGGCTTTGTTCCATTCCTCTTCTGAAAAGGGTTTCCCTAAGGTATCCTCCCATTTGTGCATTGTGGAGGTTTTCATTGGAGAGGTTTGGGCTTGCAGTAGTTTATAGAACAGTGATATCCCTTTAACCCCGGGGCTATCATTGTTAAGAAAATTATGGATTTCTAGGGGGATTGTGAGGTTAATGGGGATTTTGTGGGACGTGAGGTATTTTTTTATTCTAATGTATTCAAATAGAGCATGGTCTGGAATATTGTGTTTGTTCTGTAGTGTTGCAAAGGAGCATATATGGGGGCCATCATGTAGATGCTTTAGAAGGTTAACACCTCTGGCACGCCATGGTGAGAGGTTGAGTTGGGGGATGGCATGATTTAGGACGGTTATTGGGGTATCCACTTTTTGGATTGAGTCTGAGGTGATGTTGTTCATATTTAGTCCAGTCCACGCGTTAAGTGTGGTTGTGATTGTGGGGGAGGTGGAGGTGGTGGGCAGGATGCCTATTTTAGAAGCTATGAGCGTCACTCGTAGGTCTACTTGAGGTGTGGAGGCTGCCTCTAAATCTGTCCAAAGTTTGTGTCTGGGAGGATTCCACCAATGTTTGATTTGATCTAAGATGCACGCCTTATAGTAGGCCTGTACGTTGGGGGCTCCCATCCCTCCTTTATTTTTAGCCCTCATTAATATGCTAAATGAGCACCTGGGGGGTTTACGTTTCCAAATGTATTGGTTGAAGTGTTTTTGGATTGACACCAGGAATGATTTTGGTATGGGAATTATCAGAGTTCTGAATAGGTAGAGGAGCTTGGGGAGAATCAGCATTTTTAATGTGGCTATTCTGCCTGCTGTGTTGGTGTTTTGTAGCCTAAATTGTTGAAGTAGTTGCGGATAACTATGCAAAAGAGGTTTAAAGTTGAATTTGTATAGTTGGGCGGGTTGAGCTGTTAAGTGGGTGCCTAGGAAGGGGATGGAGGTGGTGGTCCAAATATAAGGGTATTCCTTCTGTAGGGTAGTTCGGGTTGCTACTGGGACGTCTATGCCTAGGATCTGTGATTTTGTGGCGTTTAGTTTGTAGTATGATATTTTGCTAAACTCTGTCAACAGGTGTTGTGTTTCCGCTAAGGAGGTTTTGGGGTGTGTTAGCATGAGCATGACATCGTCTGCAAATAGACTAATTCTATGTTCTCGGTTGTGAATTTTAATGCCTTTTATTTTGGGGTGGTTACGGTATCTGTCTGCTAGTGGTTCCATTAATATAGTGAAGATAATGGGCGAGAGCGGGCAGCCTTGTCTAGTTCCATTTCTTATATAGACTGGGGATGAATATAGTCCAGATGTCAATACTGTGGCCAGGGGGTTAGAGTAAAGGGCAAGGATAGCTATTTGTATCGGGCCTGTAATGCCAAAGATGTCGAGGGTCGTTTTAAGGTATCCCCAATGCACCCTGTCAAATGCCCTCTCTGCATCTAGAGATAGAAGCAGAGAAGGCATTTGTATTTGGTTAGCACCATGCAGAACATTTATTAATCGTCTGGTAGCGTCAGGTGCTTGCCTGTTGGGTACGAACCCTACTTGGTCTGGGTGTATTAAGTGTGGTAATACTGACTGTAGTCTCATTGCGAGCAATTTGGCGTAAATTTTCACGTCTACGTTCAATAGTGATATTGGTCTGTAACTTGAGGGGGCTGTTGGATCTTTGTCTGGTTTGTGTAGAGTCACAATAACAGCATTCAACATTTCACTTGGAAAGGTCCCAGAGGTAAAGGCTAGATCAAAGGTGTTGCAGAGGTGTGGGGTTAGTTCATCTGCTAGGCGCTTATAATATTCATTGGTAAAGCCATCGTCGCCTGGTGATTTATTATTGGGCAGTGTCTTTATTATATTGTAAATTTCTTGAGTGGTAATAGGACCTGAGATAGCTTGGAGTTGCTTTCCATCTAGTTTAGGGAGATTTGTCTTACTCAAGAATTGGTCAATCAGTTCCTGGGTAGGTTTTGGGGTTTGGGCGTCTTTACTAAGATCATATAGTTTTTGGTAGTAAGCTGCAAAGGCATTGGCTATGTCTTTGGGGTTAGTTACTAGGGTGCCTGAATTTGGGTGTTTAAGTTGTGCTATTTTTTGTTTCATGCGTCTAGCTTTGACTTGATTAGCCAGCCAGGATCCGGCCTTGTTGTGGAGACCGTAGAACTTAGCTTTCAGATATCTTAGGTTGTATTCAAATTTGTGCAAGAGGAGGGACCTGAGGTGTTGTCTCAGTTCCGTCAGTTCTTGTGTTAACAGTATACTGGGTTGTTTTTTGTTTTCTGATTCTTTCAGTTTGATAGAATTAAGAACCCCTTCGATCAGCCTTGACCTCTGTTTTTTGACCCTAGAGGCGATTTTAATTAAGATACCCCTCATATATGATTTGTAGGCGTTCCATAGCACAAATCTATTGATATCAGGTTGGTCATTGTATTCAAAAAAGCTCTTATGCTCCTGTACTATCAATTGGTACGTTCCTTGATCCTCCAGAAGAAAGGAGTTTAGTCTCCATTTTGGGGGAGATTTCGAGTTAGAGTGATCAGACAATTCTATAGTAATGGGAGCATGGTCGGACCATGAAATCGTACCAATTGTAGTTTTAATTACAGACTGCAAAGGACCTTTTTCCATAAAAAAATAATCGATACGTGAATAGGAGGCATGAGCAGTAGAGAGGTGCGTATAGTCTTTTTCTGTTCCATGGAAGCATCTCCAGACGTCATATAGATCGTGTTTTTGCAGTAGGGCTGCGATTGCTGGGACATTTTTCCTAGATGGGGTGGTAGAGTCTAAGTCCGGTGATAGTGCCACATTGAAGTCTCCTCCAATTATAAGGGTGCCCTGCGTCTGGGCTAAAATTTCCGATAGTAGGGGTTTGAGGAAGTGTTTAATCCTAGTGTTGGGGGCATATACATTGACCAACGTATAGGTGGTGCCGTTGATTTCGCATGTTAGAGACAGGTAACGGCCCTGCGGGTCTTGGGTTGATTGTAACAAACTGAATTTTACAGAGTCTTTAATAGCTATCAGGACTCCGCATTTCTTTTTTGGCCCATTGGCCAGGTAGATGTGTGGGAAATGTGGCATCTTAAACTGGGGACACTTGCTGGCTGCAAAGTGTGATTCCTGGGCAAATATTATGTCCACCTTGGCTTTGTTCGCCTCTTTCAGCAGTGCATTTCGCTTAAATGGGCTATTCAGGCCCTTTGTATTGATGGATATTATTTTCAAAGGCATGGCGGGGGTTGTGTTAGCTCAAGTGTAGTCGGGCGGGTACAAGATGTGTTTATTAAGGCACAGTACCTGGAGTTTCCATAGGTGTGGTGGGATCTGTTAGTCGTCTTGCTTCGGTTCTTCATGATGCTGGGACATGTTTCCGGAGGGTTGTTTGTTGGTGGTTTGTCTGTTGTTCGGTTGATTCTTGTCTTGAATAAGGTTCCTGTGAGGGTGGAGACAATGCGGAAAGAGGGGGTAGGGAAAAAATACATAGAAAAACAAAACAATATTAAGAAAGCCCTAGTGGAGCCTAGGGCAGATGTGCAGCAACATCGCTGCTGATTTAAACTGGGGTGGTAAAGGTACCAGCAAACATGCTAGTGAAACTGGTAGTAACACATATAACAGAGTTGGAGCCTTCGTCCCACATCGTTGAGGTGTGATGGGAGAGCCTTATGACGGTCCATGGTAAGCTATTTCAGGTGTCAGTGGAGTTGTCCGGTTGTTTAGGACCAGTCATTGCGTAGTCTTTCTGGTGGGGGTTCTGCTTGTGTCTGCATGTCCGCAGGGATCAGTTGCCACTCTTTGAACATCGTTATACCTTTTTCCACACTGTATATGGGGTGAGTTTTCCCATTCCAGGTGACTAGAAGTTTAGTGGGAAATCCCCAACGGTAGATTATGCCATTGTTGCGAAGAATTTTGGTGAGAGTAATAAGCTTCTTTCTGTTCAAAGCAGTTTGTTGTGATATGTCCGTATAAAGGGATATGTTTAGGAATTCATCAGGTACCACTGGAGATCTTTTCGCCGCAGCCATCACTCTTTCCTTTACATGGTAGTAATGGAGGCGTGCTAGAGTGTCTCTGGGAGCAGTATCTGGCAGGAATTTGGGCTTTGGTAGGCGGTGTGCTCTGTCTATGCAGAGCTCTATGTCACTCAGTGTTGGGACAAGGGCTTTCATTAAGCGTTGTATAAAGTTAGTCAGTTCGTTCGGGGGCACCGACTCCGGTATCCCCCTGAATTTTATGTTATTGCGTCTCCCGCGGTCTTCAAGATCAGCGAGTTTTGTTTGTAGGCGTTGTAGTTCAGCTTCTTGTTCAGAATAAGCGTCTACTAGCTCATTATGAGCAGTGAACAAATCCGCCATTTTGTTTTCTAGATGTAGTATCCTGTCTTCCTGTATCTGCACTGTCTCCTGTAAGGGGTTAAACATGTTGGAGAAGTCTCTGAACAGGGTGTTCCTGAGGGAAAGGAGCATATTTTTCATTGTGTTTTCAGATATGGTCTGTTCTGTGGCTGGGAACATGTCAATTGTTGGGCCTTGTAGTGAAGGCTGTGTTATGGCCTGTGGCAGCGCGTTATGCGGGCTCAGCTCCAGATTCTCTCCCTCCCTCCTCTGCTTTGATTTAGCAGGGCTGCGAGTGGTAGGAGTAGAGGGGGGAGAGATTTCTGCGCCTGTGTCTGCCTGGTGCGAGTCTATAGGGAAGGCCTGGCCTGTGTGAATGGCTATCAGAGCTCCGCTCCCGGCTCCAGCGCCATCTTGCTTCCCCCTAGGCAGCGCGGCCAGGAAGAAATCCGTCAAGCGCTGCGGTGTTTTGCGATCTTTCCTCCGCTTACTCATCTCTACAGGGTGTCCCGTTATTCCCCCACTCACTTTCGTAGCTGGATGGCTCTCCCGTGCCTTATGTAGCGCCGCTTCGGATGTGTGGGACGGAGGAGCTCCTGTTCACGCGGCCATCTTCCTCGCCGGCCGGACACGCCCCTTCTAGAGGTGTATATTTTTGACTTCACATGTACATGTATTTTACATGGCTTTTGGGGATAGACTATTCTACCCTGATGTTTAATACCATGTTGTATGTCAGTTTAAAACAATTTAATGTACTATTGGGGTGCATATATTCTGGATTTTGTAATGACAAATCTATTTTGTTCGTTAAATCTTTATTTGAGAAAAAAAAATCAGTGTGCATTAACCACTTGAGCTCCAGAAGATTTTGCCCCCTTCATTACCTGGGCATTTTTTTACTATTCATTACTACTTTAACTGTCTATTGCTTGGTCATGCAATACTGTACACAAATTATGTTTTTTTTTTAATCATTTTTTCACACAAATACAGCTTTCTTTTGGTGGTGTTTGATCACCACTGGGGTTTTATTTTTTTTTATATAAGAGTGAAAATTTTGAAAAAAAACACTAGTTTATACCTTCTGTTTTATAACACATCCAATAAAAACTGAAGTTTTTAATACATTTATGAAATGTATTCTGCTACATGTCTTTGGTTAAAAAAAAAAATCACATCTTGGACACCTCTACCTGTGGCAAGTGCAAGTGCCTAAGGGATAGTGGAGACTTGATTAATTTAACCTGGAGATGCCCAAAACTGCATCCACCATAAATTTGGTGTTTCAGACCTCCATGCCATTAAACCCTGCCTTTTGGACATCTTAGATGACCTCCAATTGCAAGTTTGGTTCCTAGGGCTCTTTTTCAAACACATGTTATTGCTTAGAAATTGGAAGTCCACTAACCCCATTTAATGTGGTAAAAAGTGTATTGTTCTTGTCTTGTTCTATTTGCCTGCATCACTGTTTTATGTAAATGACCTGTATGATGTCATTTGTTGATGCTCACTGTATTTGTGGATGGTGTCTTGGAAAATTTGTACTTACACTGCTGTCATGTTTCCTGTTTTATTCTTTTTTCAATAAAACCTTTTCTGGTTAAATAAAAAAAAACAATAAGTGTATATCAATTGGTTTGTGTGAAAGGTATAGCATCTACAAACTATTATATATATGGTATATATTTGAAAATGTATCATTTCTGATGTACTGATGGCCCATCTCATTTAATGAGGCCCTAAAATGCCATGACAGTACAAATTCCCCCCCAAATGACACATTTTTGGAAAGTAGACAGCCTTTTGTCACAATTTTTTGGAAAATTAAGTAATTGAATATAACGGAAAATTTCCTATCAAATACCTACCGTAATTTTCCTTTCCTGATGGACTCCATGGCAGTATACGTATGGGTTAACCCCGCCTCCTCTCCACTCCTATAGGACCCCACTCCCATAAATTTGGGCTCAGAGCCAGAGGCCGTGTTCCGTAACTAGCCTACTACTGACACTAGGGTGGGAACTCCTGCTGCCATGGAGTCCATCAGGAAAGGAAAATTATGGTAAGTATTTGATAGGAAATTTTCCGTTTTCCTGACAGACTCTATGGCAGCATACGTATGGGATTTAACTAGCCATACACCTCATGGGCGGGCAATGCTGAACCAAAGGCTTTAATTCGTACAGACAGGCCCTTCAAGCCACAATAAACAGAGGATAAAAAAGCAGGCTCTGCATAATAATGAGCCATAAATGTATTGATTGAGGGCCACAAGGCCGCCCTACGGACTACATTGAGAATCACATGCTGCGAAGCTGTCTGAGATGTAGACACACTTCTGGTTGAGCGAGTGTTCACCACCTCCAGAGAGCCAAGCCCTCAGCTCTGAGCCTGTTGGATGGCCCGTACAACCCGTGCCACCATCATCCTAGATGAGGCACATTTCCCATGTTCTTTTCAGCAAAGAATGAACAAGCATTCTAAAGTCTGAAGGAAGCTATAGCTTGCAGATATAATAATATCTGAGAGATTCCTAGAACCAAAGAAAAGGCCATTTTATACATAGCTCACATTTGTTTTACACTTGCAAAGTCACTCATAGTAGCGCAAAAGTCAGATCACTTATTTGTAAAAGAAAGGGTATTGCTGAGAGCCGAACTCAGGATTCCACAACATGACCTCTCCCATGTCTAAAGGACGTATGTTAGTACTCTAAAGGTTAGCAGAACAATTCCATGGTACCCATGAAATGATGTCATCTTGAGATTCGAGTCGAGCATAGGCAACAGCACCACTCACTCTGGAAAGAGTCTTAAGAAAGGCTCTCCATGGCGATGCCTCAGTTTGAGGCTTTATATGCCGACGTGATGGCCACGAGAAAGGTGAATTTGACAGAGGTCTTAATAGGGACAATTTTAGAATACTGAGCTCCAATTCCTGAGGGAGTCGAGAACAAGAGGGAGGTACCATTTGGGAAGCCTCTGCTTACTCCAAGATCTGAGCCTAGGTCGTGACAGAAGGTCTGGCCTGAGGGGAATGGGCTCTGGTTTCTGGTAGCTGATCCGTGCTAATACAGGGAGCCATGGCGAATACGGCATCTCTGCCCCTTCCTCCACGACTTCTGTTTTGAATCTTCACAAAAACCCAAGGTTGACCGGAACAGGAAGAATCGCATAAGTCCCGCTGCATATAAAATAATCCATCAGGCCCCTGACCTGAAGCCTTAGAGATACCAGCCCTGTGTATATGTTTGCAGATGTCATGGTATCATGCGTTGGAAGCTTTTTGAGTGATATACTTTACAGAATACTTTACTTTCATGGATAAATAGCAGAACATGTCTTCTAGCTTGGAGATAGGAACAGGAACTATACAAGCACACACTTAGATACCGAAGGTACATCCTGTGATAATATAACACAGAATGCACACTAATACTGCAGTGCCACCTACTGGTATAGACAGTTATAATGTATATATGTAGTTTACAGTGCCAAGCAACTTTACTGTTGTACTTCCAACAGTATAAAACTTCTCCAACGTCTTGGTGCACAGGGAGACAAACAGATTGATTTTGGACTGGCCCCCAGGGACCTGCCTGAAAACTACCACATGGAGAAACCATTTGTTGCGTTTCAGCTGGACTCTGGAAAGAAAGCCTGTTAGAATCATTCAGGATTCCGGGGACATAAACCGATGAGATGTCGGTTAGATTCTTCTGAGTCCAAGGCATAACTGGCTTGTAGGGTGCAGAAGGCTGCCAGTAATTTCAGAATGTTTGCACACTCTTGTGAAACTGACAGCCCCACCTGTCCTGCATTGTCCCTGATAGGCAGTAAGTCCCCCCGTTTCGTATTGCTGGTATCCAACATGATTGTGAAGCAGGAGATGGGGCAATGGAATGGCCAATAAATACCTTTCTCCGTTGTAGCCACCTAGGGCTCTCTCGTGACTGAGGCCTTGTAGATGACCTGTATTCTACTTCCTGGCTCCCACTGCTGGGGAAGCCCCTTCTGGAAGGGCCGCATTCTCCAGAGCGTCCACTAGACCATTGACTACATAGACACCATAGTGTCGATAATTTTAGATACCGAAAGGTGCGCAGGTGGGAAGAAGACTGACCTAGATTCAGGCAACGATGCAAGTTAACATTTAGGTCTACGAAATGAGCCAGTCATCTGGCTGGATCCCAATCATAAACTTCTCCTTTTAGATGAGAAATGTTTTAGGTGTGTGAGGTCTATAGCTGGCCTCTGCAAGCCGTTCTTTATGACCATGAAGAGGGGCAAGTACATGCCCAGAAATCTTCTGCCTTCTGGGACTGGCACAGTAGCACTTTGCAACACCAGAGACCTTACATAGTACAAGAGTATCCTCCTCTTTACCTCGGAGTAAGGTAAATCAGGGAAAACAAAACTGAGCTGAGGAGGAAATCCGAAGGCCCATGCGTATCCTAAAACTACAGTTTTAAAGTTCCAACAGTCGAGACCCCAACTCAGCTTCTCAGAAACCCGAGGTCAGGTTCACTTAGCAGACATTTGAGGGGACACCTGGCCTCTTCACCAGCTCTTCCCAAAATCCTAACCTGGTCTGTAAAGCGTGTGACCCCCGCACACTCTGAACATGGTCTTCTAGACCACGTATTCTTCCGGCCTAGCAGGCGTCGATCCTGAGGCAAAACCCAACTGTGGCCCAGGTTATGGTGCTATTCAGCTTGTTGCAAACGATGAAGCTCCCTCAAAGGAATTTTCCACCATGCCTGCTAGAGGCAGCATCTGCAAGCCAAGGCCAGAGCCATGGCGTTTACTTAGCCGTAGCTAGCCAGAACATTACTACAATGTGTATGATGTCAAATCAAGCCTTGTCATGGAACCTACCGCCAGCTCTGGCTCCTGAACTACCAGGTTTCTGGTCGCTTCATCTGAAAGGTTTTGAATACTGCGTCCGCATTCTTCTTCCACATTTTCAGTGCTATAAATATGGCCACTAGAGCCTAGGCCGACTTTCAGCCCAATTACTGCATCTTCCAGGGAAGAACGACTGGCTTTCTTGCCTTATCAAACTTCAACAACTAGAGAGGCAGCCTTTCGATGCTTCACATCCTTATCCCTGAATGGATAGAGCTTGGCCTGCTCCGAAGGGAGGTATATCTCGCGACCTTGCTCATCCAAAATGATGTCCCCTAGTTCCGTTAGGAATGGGGAGAATAGAACACTTTCTCTGAGGCTATGTCTCCACTATTGCGACCCCAAAGTCGCCTGATTCAGAGCGCGACTCTGGAGTGCAACTAAGTGCAGCCCCTGACCCAACTTTACAGTCTCTGGGTCAGAGCTGCATCAAAGTCGCACCAAAGTAGTGCAGGAACCTTTCCAGAGTTGCTGCAACTTTAGGTCGCATAAATTGGAATGCATGACAAGTCGCACTGGAGGAAAGCGGAACCCAAGGTGCTTACAGAACTTCCTCTTGCTTTGCAGGAGACTCTACAGGTTCTACCCATGAAAATGCCCTCTTCATAGCTTTGACCAAAAGGGCACCACAAGGGCAAAGTGACTCCTTCTGCCTCACTGACTGAGGTTCTCATAGATGGATGGCATGGTTGGGATGGTTCCCGCTCTTCCTAGCCATCCTAGTGGGAGAAACACGCCGTAATGGCTAGTAGGCATAGCATGAAGCTTATACCCTACTCTTTAAGGGGTTCTTGCACCCCATGCCTTACCAGAGACTTAAATTGATGGAAATCCTTTTCTCCAACCGCTCGGGCATAATATTGCTCACACAGAGACCTGCCCTCTGGGCCCTGAATCCCGTATCCCCAGCGGGCTCCTTTCTTGGAGCGGCTGACATAGCGGTGAGTGCAGTGCCTAGAGAAGGATTCAGAGTTTTTGCTATGAAGGCTGGATTTTGACAGTGACTTATGATGACTAAATCTGGATGAAGAAAGTTGATGTTGTGACCAAAAGAGGTCTTACTGATCTCATGCCGTGTATTGTCAATCTGACCTAGAAGGACTCAAAAAAAAGCACAAAATAGGGTAGAAAGGAAAGGACTAAGAACCCAAAAGTGTGCCCAGGCAAGCGAGGAAATAAAAGGGTTAACACCCTCTCAAACTTGCTACACAAGGGCTGGCCACAGGGGGAGCAGTAAAACATCTGTAGTGTGAACTGCACAGATAGCCAACCTGCACAGGTGATATAATCACACCAAGACAGCACACAAGGTTGTATGCAGAGCATATACCTGTGATGATTGCACACAGCATTGGAACCTGCTGCAAGCTGTCCACAGAGAAAATCCCAATATCAACAGTACTGACCGTTGATTGAATTTCTCCATTGCAATGATGCCACTGCTGCCCACAGCACACATGCGCTGAGTCCCTGGGCAGGAGTAACACAGGGACACTAGGCCGGAAGAGAGAGCGGCGGCTTGGAATGCAGGTGCGCTCCATAAGGTTGCCACACCATCCCTTCAATCCAGGACACACACCAACCACACAGGCTCCGTGGCTGATTAAGGTGGTAATTAAACTCACTTGGTGCCTTATCTAAATTAAATCAGCCTCAGAACCCATGCAATCCACATGCGCCCTGGACCAAAGGGACGACGGGGCAACCCCAGCGCTCCAGCCGCCACAGGCTGGAAGACATTAAAGCCAGGAAAAAAACAGACAAACAGATAAACGCACAAACTGCTGCCATGGAGTATGCAATAAAAAGGTATACATTACCGCACACGGCATCCCCCACGATTACGCCTGGATACAGAAGATGTGGTTGCTGCATGGGCTCAGGGTGTTTATGGCCGCCTACTCTTAGCTAGGCTATTAGGCCGTACTGCTGCTTTGCCTACCAATGGCAAGGCTTGAGCTCTTCATGGCACCGCATCCATCACCCTTCTCCAACCCGCTCATGGCTGGGGGTTGCTGGAGATTACACATGAAGCCACATCCATCACCCCTCTTCACCCCACTCACAGCTGGGGACTGCTAGGGATTTACATGGGACCGCATCCATCACCCTTCTCCACCCCACTCATGGCTGGGGGTTGCTGGAGATTACACATGATGCCACATCCATCACCCCTCTTCACCCCACTCACCGCTGAGGACTGCTGGGGATTTACATGGGACTGCATCTATTGTCCTTCTCCAACCCGCCAACGGCTGGGAATTGCTGGAGACACCACACGTCTTCTGGGGCACAGCTTGCCGAACAACCAGGCCTCGATCGTGGACACTTTATCCAAGGTAAGACTTCAATCATTCTGGTCTTCAGGAGGAGGACAAAAAAGGAGCACGGCCTCTGGCTCTGAGCCCAAATTTATGGGAGTGGAGTCCTATAGGAGTGGAGAGGAGGCAGGGTTAACCCAAATGTATGCTGCCATGGAGTCTGTCAGGAAAATATTTTTTCCACAGTTTTTTTTTTACACACTGACTGTCATAGTGTTTATTTAATTTTTTAAACTTTCTTTCATATTTTTTTTCCAATTTTTACTATTTTCTTTTAATACTCTCATCAGAGTAATTTAGTATCACCATAGTAGCAGGATCAGGGATTTTTTTTTTTTACAGTTTGTTTGCTGTTACAATAAAGATCATTGTAACAGCAACATTTTCAACTGACATGAATGGGTTACATTCATGAGAGCTGTGATCACTAGTGATCTGTGATTGGCTACAGCTAATCACATGTTAGAGGGTGCTGTGATTGGCTCAGGTACCATGTGATAGCTGTGGGCCAATCACAGCATAGGAAACAGCTGTTATGAATGAATTCATTAATAACAGTTTGGTGATATTGTGATTGTGTGTTCGCACACATGATCACTGGGCCTCGAGTACCGGAATCTGAAATCTGCTGTGACCAGCTGGACCTGTGCACCCCTAACCCGGGGCAGTCCAGATCAAGTGCATGTACCGTGTACTGTCCCATCCGTCTGCAGTAAAAGTACTATGGGCGGTCGGCAAGTGGTTAAATAAGGGTTTGTCTTAATAACTCAAATTAACCGCTTGCCAACCAGCCGTCGCAGCTGTACTGCGGCAGGTTGGCAGGACTGCGCAAATCGGCGTCATTGTACGTCGCCCGTTTTAAGAGCTATAGGGGGCGTGCACAACGTTGGAGCCGATGCGCATGGCCGTGGGCCACGATGTCCGCCGGATACCCGCAATCACTCCACAAAGAGACAGAATGGAGATCTGTCAATGTAAACATGCAGATATCCATTCTGTCAGGGGAGTAGAGAGAGATCTGCTGTTCCTAGTAATCTGGAACAGTAATCTATATCTACTTCCTGTCAGCCCAGCCCCCACACAGTTAGAAACACCTCCCTAGGGAACATTTAACCCCTTGATTGCCCCCCTAGTGTTAACCCCTTCCCTGCCAGTGACATTTATACAGTAATCAGTGGCTATTTTTAGCTCTGATTGCTGTATAAATGCCATTGGTCCCAAAAAAGTGTTAACACTGTCCATCTGTCCGCTGCAATATCGCAGTCCCACTAAAAGCAGCAGATCGCCGCCATTACTAGTAACAAAAAATAATAATAAAAATGCCATAAATCTATCCAATATTTAGTAGATGCGATAACGTTTGCACAAACCAATCAATATACACTTATTGCAATTTTTGTTTACCAAAAATATGTAGAAGAATATATATCAACCTAAACTGAGGAAGACTTTTTTTTACATTTTTTTGGGATATTTATTATAGCAAAAAGTAAAAAAAAAAAAAAACTTTTTTTTTTCAAAATTGTTGCTCTTTTTTTGTTTATATCGCAAAAAATAAAAACTGCAGAGGTGATCAAATACCACCAAAAGAAAGCTCTGTTTGTGGGAAAAAGAGGACGTCAATTTTGTTTGGGTACAACGACGCACGACCACGCAATTGTCAGTTAAAGCGACGAAATGCCGTATCGCAAAAAGTGCTCTGGTCAGGAAGGGGGTGAATCCTTTCGGGGCTGAAGCGGTTAAAGACTGGCAGGGCAGAACAACCCCTCCTATTTCTAATTATATTGAATAATGCAGGTATAGGCAGGTGGAATTTCATCTTCAGCCCGCAGGAGACATAGAAAAAATCATTTGATTCTCTCATCCATGCCAACAGCATGGATGGAGAAATCTCCATTCGATGCAGTCAATGTTTGAATGATATTTATCCACATGGATCAGTCAATTTTTAAATCAATTTTTATCAAGCTGAGTGCTACTTGCAGGGTTCACCCATGGCTCAAATTTTGTCCAATTTAGCAGCCATCAGCTGAAATTTGAGCCATCTATGGGGGCTGTTAGCAGTGGGGGGGGGGGGGGTCACATCGCTGTGATATACTCATAAAAGGTTGCTTCACACAAACACTGTCCCTTTACACACACATTTACTAATACGCACATCTGCACACATACTAAGATGAGAACTTACAAGAACTTATTTTTTTATACTTTTTTACATTATTATTTTATCATTATATTATTTATTCTGTAATCTTTTGCTATTTTTTATTAAACGCATTTTTGATTTTTTATGCAAGAAACAGAAGTACTTTTCATTTTTTAGTGCTTTTCATCCTTAAAGGTATTTCTCTGCGTTTATGAAGTACTATAAAGCCATATTAACACTGGGCTAAGCCAGCCAGATTCAAATTTCTCTGAATTTTTCATATTATTTGTCTTTCACCTTGATGGGGGGTTGCAAAACAGCAACCTATATAATCAATTTTTCAGGAGATATAACGCTTAAGTTAGAAGCATGGAAAGAGCCTAGAATGAGAGAAGGGGAAAGGAATAAGAGTGGGAAGACAGAACCGTGCGGTGACGTAAAAAGAAGAAAAGCCAGCTTAATTGAGGGAGTATGGACTTTATTCATTCTTTGGCTGCTGAGAGTAAATTGGAATGTGCAGGTTTGCATAGCAATAGTTCAAATACTGAGTAATGGTGTGATCCCTGGGAGTATTGCTTACAAGATAATAAGAGAATCAAAAAGTGACTTTTTAAATAAGTTAAAGTGGTTGCAAACCCCATTCATGAAAGTTGACCTAAGCACATATATGTTGTGTTTCCTTATCTCCATAGCTCTAAGTGCCATTTATCTCTGGTGCTCCATTCCTCTGCAGAGTCACTTCTGACAAGTTCTCCGACACATGAGATAACAGTAGGTGCAAATTTGTGTTGGGGAGGGAGTTCAGAGGGAGATTAGCAGGGGGCTTGTCTGCTTAGAATACAGCTCTGCATGTTACTTCATTCCTCTGCTTATGTGGAGGGGTGGGTGTGCCTTTCCTCCAATCAGCTCTCACACCTTTTAAGTGCAGTATCCCCACCCACCCCTATGTGCTGCTGAAAGAGAAAGAAAGATTTTCAACACAATCTGCATTTTTAAAAGGGTGTAGAATGGGGGAAAAAAAGCACATATACAAGTAAAACGTATGTAGGAGAATTTTTTTGAGGCTGTACACTTCAATAAGTATATGTGAGAGTTTACAACCACTTTAAAGAGAAAGGTTAGAAATATGATTAAAAGGCTAAAATATTTAATGACTACAAAAAAAAAGACAGATCAGATCAGACAAAAGAGTCAATATGTAAGTGAATGGGCTAATTGACAGATTTTGACTGACCATATAGGTGACCAAATTGATTGAGTCAAATAAAAATAAAAACTCTGCTGTTTGAATTGAATTATGGACTGATGCAACAAGCATTTCTGTAAATACAAAGGCAGGAGGTAATCAAATTAAAATACAAGAAACTAAACAACATTCTTTTGCACCAGAAGTCCTGTGCAATATACAAGATTATTTTTTTCATGACGCAGCAATGCTGAGACAGAAATAACTGGACACATCCGCAAACTTCCTAAAATCTATGATCAGTTGATGAAAACGTTCAAAGACATCCCAACTTAGTATGAGGATGAAAATGTATTTAACAATCCAGATGTGTGTGAATCAAATACAGACAGGCTTATTTTAACAAAATTTGGCAAAAAATGTAAGTTTTAGGCTTGGCTATCAGGTTGTTATGGTCAGTGACTGAAATATCCAATGGTGACAGAAGAAAGAGGGAGAAATCATAGCACCAAGTCAGACAGATTAAAGCAACTGATAATGTTCTCAACAGGAGAAAAGACACCTACAGTAGAGATGATTGAGTCCTTAAAACCGGCAATAAATAATGATCAATTTACTTTTATGAAGAAATTTGAACAGGTCTATAGAATGGTTGCAGAAAACCGCGTTCCAGATACCATAATATCCTCTTTAGAGAGATTCACTCTTAATAATTTTCCTGATCACCAATGTAAGCAATTGTGAATCTGAAATTTTGAGTTGCCACCAGGACAGGAATAGAAGGAGAGGAAACACTTCCTCTGACAGAGAAAGAGTGTGACCCATCACTCCACTTTGATATATAATGCCTGGCCTCCAACCCTGGTATTGGTTGAGTGCAAGGAGAGGAGAAATTGGAACTTTGAATGAGGCCAGTTATTAAATAACACACAATATAATAGTGCTGCTGATTAGCAAAATGCATGTCCATAATTTATTAATAGAAATGATTAAGTGTACATTACTCTTATATTAAAACCATGATATGTTGTACACATAATCCAATCATGTACAGAGACAATTAATATACACATATTTTCATTTAAAAAAATACATAAACTGAAAGACAAGAGAAAGACATAATAAGCAGTACAGATTGATTTGGATGTCTTGGAATGTTCATCAAACACAAGCTGTGCCTTTAAATTGCATAATCTGATCAAATTAATCTGAGCATCCTTTTATATAAACTCAACGCGTTTCATGGCGTACAGCCACTCATCAGGAGTATGATGCAAACAGCATGTTCTAAAATAGATAATGAGCATATGAGTAAATGGTAACTCTACAAGCAAAAAACGCTAGTCTGGAAAAAATTATTGTTGTAACTTACAAAGCAACCCATTGGTGCTGTATCCCGTATCCAGGGGAGAGCGGGGGCCAGAGACAGATGCCCGACACTTCCTCTGACAGCTGTCTAAGAGGAGATTTCCATTACATTGTAACAATATCTTTTCACATTCTGCTGAGTATGCAGGACAGGAAGTGAAAGGAAATAAGACTCTGTTTCATCCCACAAAGAACCAAGTACACGTAGTACCTTGTTCCGGGTTGCTAGGTGTTTCTAACCTTGGCTATGAGGTCAGACCTGCCCCCCCCCCCTCCTGCTATGGCCAAGCCAACAACAGCTAGGAAGGAGATGAGTGCTTCATAACTGCAGCTTGTCACGGCTGCACTTTCCCTAGACAAGTAGTGGCAAGAGGAATGCAGAGGGAGATGCCTCCTGCAGCTGCTTGTCAAAAGAAAGTGCTCACAACTGAGGCAGCTTCTTCATAACTGTTGTCGGATCAACCGCAGCAGTGGGGTGGGGGGGGGACTCATAGCTAGTGTTAGAATGCACCTAGTAATATACCGTATGTACTTTGTCCCATATAAGACAGAAGAGTAAAAAAACATATAATGATAGATCTTCTTTAACCCTCCCCTCACCAGCACCCTATACGAGAAGTTTCATATTTACATTTCCAGTGGATATTGTGTTAAATCATCACTCTCTAGAAGAGCTACAGGCATAAAGGCACCTTGCTATGAGACATGGGTGTGTTTGATTGCATGTCCTCCACTGAGCACTGTGGTACTACTCAAGTCACCTCAGATAGCAGCATACTGGTGCGGGGACTTGGTCTGAGAACTATTGGGGACTAACAAATTAAATACGCTTTGCTGAATACTGGCTGAGACCTTTGGATGGTAATACTGCTGAGGCTGGATGTGGATAATACCCCCTCCCTCCTTATAACTACAGGGTCTGGTGAAAATTCAGAAAAGTGGTTGAGCTCCCTATAATCTGATATCCAAATTTCTGGTAAGAGGCGCAAATTTTATGTGGGGGTGGCCTTTCTATGAGCACCCTTTCACATTGTGTCTGCCTATCTTTTTACACCGATAAATCACTGGGATACTTACTATCCAATTGGACTGATATAAGTGGATTTATATATGTGAATCGCTATGAAGGACTTTCATATGAACAATTGATTGATTGATAATGCACTTCATATATGTTTTTATTTTTTGATAAACAGCGTTAGATGCATTTGTGATCATATTGTATTTGTTGATCGCGCAGAGAAGTGCACCAAGTCAATTTTAAACTGTCATAATGGTAGGTTTCCAGAGTCG
>BLSH010116712.1:5896-16660 GCA_018402905.1 Glandirana rugosa
ATACTAAACTTTTATTTATTGTGACGAAAGTACAAACTCATAAAAAGTAAATGGTAACGTGCGGAGTATATTTCAGGGCGGAAGCGGGGGGGGGGTAACATCTTGTGACTGTCCCTACCTCCGGACCATAGGGAATTTTCGGTACGGTGTGAATTTCAGGGTGAATGGGATATAGACAAATAATATGTTCTAAGATGGTAATGTTGTACTCCAAAGTTAACTGACACCCGTAGTCGGTGATGTTGTTTATAATAATAATAATATGTCCTAAATATATCGCGGTTGTCAAATACTCCCTTCTGTCATGTCAATGTTATGTTATGTCCTCCTTAACTTATATGAGGCGTGCAATGGTAAATGAAAAATACTCAAACATGAAAGCAGTGTTATTTATTTTCAAATCATACATACATATCAATGTGAGACCATGCCCTACAATGATACACGGACATAAAAAATATATATACATAACACTGTACTGATTCATAATATAGTAATTCTCAAAGACACCCACATAGTCACATAGTGTTGTATAGTATTTATGGCTCATAGCCAAATTGTTAACCACCTCCATAAAGTTGTACCAATAAAAATATAGATATCAAATACAGTAAGGGATCATGAATTTGAATATGATTTTTTAGAGATAGGGCCGTTAGTAGCTCTACGCGTTTTGTGATCTTTTGTATATCACTCGTCAGGAGCAAGCCTATCTGAAACGAAATATATATATGGTATATAATCAAAGGTAGTCAGATAGGATTCTGGACTCACCAAAGTTATGAGTAAAAATAAAATAAAATAAATTAAAATAAAAGAAAAGAAAAAAGAGCAAAGGCCCCCAAGGGAAAGGGCTTACATAAATTATGCTGCTGGGAGTAGGTGCCCATGCCGGAGAACACAAGCCAACCGGGAGCATCATCTCGGGAGCTCTGGGGGTGTGGCAGGGGGTGGCAACCCCAACAAGACAGCAAACACGGCGAACGAAAGTGGTGGTAGTTGAAGTGCCAAATGTCATACCTGGGGAATGATGTAAAATGAGTGAATATGAGTGTGGGTCAAAAAGGTAAGAAAAAAAAATGCAGCAAACAGCACAGCACACATATGATGTAAAAATGTGAAATAATGGAATATGAAAAAGTGATGCATTAGGAGGGTACCGGGAAGGTGGTGGGTGGTGTGACTGGAGGGAAGGCATCATACCTATGGTAGAAGTGAATCTGGCGTGTAGGTGTCCAGCTGTGTGGGAAGGGCATGCCCACATGTCCGCCCGCCATGCCAGACTGCCCTATATAGGGGGCCGCCGCAAACCACCCTCCAACGTCACAGCTGCATGCTGATGGAGAGGGGGTGGAGAGAAGGAGAGCCAACGCCCAGACCGCAGATGCCGCCAGGCCCATGGCGCCAATCCCACCCCTCCCATATTGCACGCAAGATGGACAAGCCCCGCCAATGGCCTGCGGCGCCCGAAGACGCCGCACATCCAGCGTGCAGCCGTGACATTGATGCACAGTGCAGAAGCCCCTGCTCAAACACCAATGGTGGGAGGGAGTGTGGGAACCAGCAGTACGCATCGCAGCTCCCGAATCGATGAAACCCAGAGGACACGTGGCCCTGAACACAAGGCACCAGGGGGCCAAGCAGAGCCGCCAATCGCCATGAATGTTTAAAGAGAACAATTGATTGCATACCATATATATAAAAGAAAATTATCCAAAAATTAATGGAAAATAGGAAACATGATATTGGGGAGGATAAAAAATTTAAAATACATGGATAAAAAAATATATAAAAATACTTTTTTTTTTTATATATTTTTTGTATCCATGTATTTTTAATTTTTTTATCCTCCCCAATATCACTTTTTCCTATTTTCCATTAATTTTTAAATAATTTTCTTTTTCATTTTTTTAATACAATCATTATATTTTTGTTTTTTCATATTAAATTTTTCTTTTTTTTTTGTGTATATTTTATATACATTTTATGAACCCATACTCAGTATATATATATATATATATATATATATATATATATATATATATATATATATATATATGGTATGCAATCAATTGTTCTCCTTAAACATTCATGGCGATTGGCGGCTCTGCTTGGCCCCCTGGTGCCTTGTGTTCGGGGCCACGTGTCCTCTGGGTTTCATCGCTTCGGGAGCTGCGATGCGTACTGCTGGTTCCCGCACTCCCTCCCACCATTGGGGGTTGGGCGGGGGCTTCTGCACTGCGCATCAACGTCACGGCTGCACGCCGGATGTGCGGCGTCTCCGGGCGCCGCAGTCCATTGGCGGGGCTTGTCCATCTTGCGTGCAATATGGGAGGGGTGGGATTGGCGCCATGGCCCTAGCGGCATCTGCGGTCTGGATGGTGGCTCTCCTTCTTTCCCCCCCTCTACATCAACACGCAGCTGTGACGTTGGGGGGTGGTTTGCGGCTGCCCCCTATATAGGGCAGTCTGGCACGGCGGGCGGACATGTGGGCATGCACTTCCCACACAGCTGGACACCTACACGCCAGATTCACTTCTACCATAGGTATGATGCCTTCCATCCAGTCACACCACTCACCACCTTCCCGGTACCCTCCTAGTGCCTCACTTTTTCATATTCCATTATTTCACATTTTTACATCATATGTGTGCTGTGCTGTTTGCTGCATTTTTTTTTTCTTAACTTTGACCCACACTCATATTCACTCATTTTACATCATTCCCCAGGTATGACATTTGGCACTTCAACTACCACCACTTCCGTTTGCCGTGTTTGCTGTCTTGTTGGGGTTGCCACCCCCTGCCATGCCCCCAGAGCTCCCGAGATGATGCTCCCGGTTGGCTTGTGTTCTCCGGCATGGGCACCTACTCCCAGCAGCATAATTTATGTAAGCCCTTTCCCTTGGGGGCCTTTGCTCTTTTTTCTTTTCTTTTAATTTATTTTATTTTATTTTTACTCATAACTTTGATGAGTCCAGAATCCTATCTGACTACCTTTGATTATATACCATATATATATTTCGTTTCAGATAGGCTTGCTCCTGACGAGTGATATACAAAAGATCACAAAACGCGTAGAGCTACTAACGGCCCTATCTCTAAAAAATCATATTCAAATTCATGATCCCTTACTGTATTTGATATGTATATTTTTATTGGTACAACTTTATGGAGGTGGTTAACAATTTGGCTATGAGCCACAAATACTATACAACACTATGTGACTATGTGGGTGTCTTTGAGAATTACTATATTATGAATCAGTACAGTGTTATGTATATATATTTTTTATGTCCATGTATCATTGTAGGGCATGGTCTCACATTGATATGTATGTACGATTTGAAAATAAATAACATTGCTTTCATGTTTGAGTATTTTTCATTTACCATTGCACGCCTCATATAAAGTCCCGCCTTTGTTCCCCCCCCCATTGTAGAACACAGGGATGGAGGCCTGGTATCCCTTATAAGCCATGCCTCAGTTAAAGTCCCACTTACCCAATATCTGTTTTTATATATATATATATATATATATATATATATATATATATATATATATATATATAGGCTACACTAGATCTATATACTACACTGCCTGCACTGCCTGTATATATTCTGCGCTAGATCTATATACTACTCTGCCTGCACTGCCTGTATATACTCTCTACATTAGATCTATATACTACACTGCCTGTATATACTGTCTCTACACTAGATCTATATACTACATTGCCTGCATACAAACCACTAGCTTCATGTCACAGGTCTCAAGTCTGTTCACAGCACTACATACGGGTCGCTGTACAAGGCCTTATATAGTGTGGGTGCGGACTGAGACATCCTGAGCCATGATTGGCCAAAGGCACCCTGCCTTTTAGCTAATCATGGCTCTCACAGCAGAGCGCACTGTGATTGGCCAAAGCATGCAGGTCCTGTGCATGTTTTGGCCAATCAGCGGGCGGCATTTCCCTGTGATTTCACTGCATTATGGGGCACTCAAATTTCCCGTGAACTCCCCAGAATGTTTGGGATTCGAACGAACAGGCAAACCTCAGATATTCGAGTCAAACATATGTTTGACTCAAATCGGGGCACATCCCTAATCCCCAGTAGTGGGCTGACAGGGGGCAGAGAATACCTCATAAATAGGCATGGGCCTTGCCAGCAAGGGCAGTTGGGTGGAAGATGGAGATGTAGTGTTGAGGAGGCTGTCTGTGGCCCTGAGACTTACCCCCTAGTCTGGGGGGTGACCTGCCTTGGGCCAGGGCTCGGGTGCTGGAGAGATCCTGCCAAGGCACAAGGGAGGAATCTTTCCTGGAGGCACAGGAGAAAGTGTACGAGCAGTCCAGTTTGGACGGAATGGCTGAATTTAGGACAGGGTGGAAGCTATGACAGGATGAAACATTCTGATAAACATGTTTTTTAAAGTTATAGTAAATTTCTGATACACATATAGTTACATAGTTACATAGTCAGCGAGACTGGAAAAAGACACAAGTCCATCAAGTCCAACCTATGTGTGTGTTTTTAATGTCAGTATTACATTTTATATCCCTCAATGTTGTGGTCCCTTAGGTGTTCATCTAATAGTTTCTTGAAATTATCTATACTCCCAGCAGAGACTACTGCTTGTGGAAGAGAATTCCACATCCTTACTACTCTTACCGTAAAGAAACCTCTACACTTTTTAAGGTTAATCCGCCTTTCCTCTATTTTTAATGAATGGCCGCGTGTCTTTGTATGCTCCCTTGTGCGGAAGAGTTTTGTACCTATTGTGGGGTCACCAGTACAGTATTTATACATTGAAATCATATCCCCTCTCAAGCGTCTCTTCTCCAGAGAGAATAAGTTCAGTGCTTGTAATCTTTCCTCATAACTGAGGTTCTCCAACCCCTTAATTAGCTTTGTTGCCCTTCTCTGTACCCTTTCCAATACCAGGACATCCTTCCTGAGGACTGGTGCCCAGAACTGGAAAACTGGACGGCATATTCCAGGTACGGCCTCACCAGAGACTTGTATAATGGGAGAATTATTGATTTATCCCTGGAGTTGATCCCTTTCTTGATGCATGCCAACACTTTGCTAGCTTTGCTTGCCGCAGCTTGGCATTGCATGCTACTGCTGAGCCCATTCTCCACTAGGACCCCTAGGTCTTTTTCCATCCTAGATTCCCCCAGAGGCTTACCCCCTAGTGAGTAGTTTGCTTTTATATTCTTGGTACCCAAATGCATTATCTTACATTTTTCAATGTTAAATCTCATTTGCCACTTGTCCGCCCACCCCATTAATTTATTCAGATCCTCTTGCAAAGTTTCCACATACTGTCGAGAATTTATTGCTCTGCTTAGCTTGGTGTCATCTGCAAATATTGAGATTGAGCTGTTAACCCCCTCCTCCAAATCGTTTATAAATAAATTAAAAAGGATTGGTCCCAGGACAGAACCCTGGGGAACACCATTTTCTACACCTGACCATTCTGAGTACTCCCCATTTATCACCACCCTCTGGGCTCGCCCCTGTAACCAGTTTTCAATCCAGGTACTCACCCTTAGATCGATTTTGAGGGACCTTAGTTTGTACAGTAAACGTTTATGGGGAACTGTATAAAATGCTTTCGCAAAATCCAGATACACCACATCTACAGGCCTTCCTTTATCTAGGTGCCAGCTCACCTCCTCATAGAAGGTTAATAGATTGGTTTGGCAAGAACGATCCTTCATGAACCCATGTTGATTACCCCTAATGATGCCTTTCTCATTACAATAATCTTGTATAAGATCCCTTATTATCCCCTCCAAGAGCTTGCCAATTATTGATGTTAAGCTAACTCGTCTGTAGTTCCCAGGGCTATATCTTGGTCCTTTTTTATATATTGGTACTATGTTGGCTTTCTTCCAATCAGCTGTCATACCAGTCAGAAAACTGCTCTTAAAGATTAGGTACAAAGGTCTGGCAATAACTTCCTTAAGGACCCTCGGGTGTAAGCCATCTGGTCCTGGTGACTTGCTAGTGTTCAGTTTTTCAAACCTATTGCTTATTTTATTCTCAGTTAGCCATGAGGGTGCTTCCTGTGAAATGCCGTGAGGACCAGCATTGTGGTTCTGAATAATTGAGCCCCCCTTTTCCTTCGTGAATACAGAGGAGAAAAATGAGTTTAACACCTTTGCCATTTCTCCATCCTTTGTAACCAGATTACCTTCATCATTCTTTATGGGGCCAATATGATCTGACCTCCCTCTCTTACTGTTTATATATTTAAATAATTTATTGGGATTCTTTTTACTCTCCTCCGCTATGTGTCTCTCATGTTCTACCTTAGCTGCTCTGATTGCCCCTTTGCATTCCTTATTGCATGTTTTATAAATATGAAAAGGGACCCCTCAGCCTTGTATTTTTTTAAGGCCTACTCCTTTGCTTTTATGTGTGCCTTTACTTCGGAATTAAGCCAACCTGGTCTATGATTAGCTCTTTTAAATGTATTTCCCGTTGGGATACTCTGGTTAATACCTTTGTTTAGAATGTTCTTGAAGCACTCCCATTTTTCCTCCGTGTCCATTGTTCTTAGAACATTGTCCCAGCTAACATCTTCCAGCAAGGAGCATAGTTTATGGAAGTTGGCTCTCTTAAAATTCAGTGTCTTTGTATTCCCATTTTGTTTCTTATTTGTGTAATTTATACTGAAACTAATTGTCCTGTGATCACTATTTCCTAGATTGCCCCTTACGTCCACATCTGTGATCAGGTCTGTGTTGTTAGTAATCAAAAGGTCTAATAATGCTTTTTCTCTTATTGGTGCATTTATCATTTGACCCATGAAATTGTCCTGCAGGACATATAGGAAATGGCAAGCCTTAGTTGAATGTGCAGTACCTTCTTCCCAGTCAATATCTGGATAATTAAAATCCCCCATGAATGACACTTCCCTTCCTAGCCACTATTCTAAATTGCGATAGGAGGTCCGCCCCCCCCTCCTCCCTCTGATTAGGGGGCCTATAGCATATTCCTAGTATAACTTACCCCCTGGTATCTTCCCTTTGTAGCTCTACCCATAAGGCTTCAACTTCCTCCCCAGATCCTCTAGTAATGTCATCTCTCACATTGATTTGTATGTAATTTTTTATATACAGGCATACTCCCCCTTTTTTTGCCCACCCTATCCCTGCGATATAGGGAATACCCCTGGATGGTAGCCAGCCAATTATGAGAGCTGTTGAACCAAGTCTCCGAAATTCCCAAAAAATCGAATTCCTCCTCGTGCAGTAGCGACTCCAGTTCTCCCATCTTGTCTGCCAGACTCCTGGCATTAGTGAACAAGCCACGTAGTTTTGTCTGAACACCTACTGTTACCTTGCTGGGTGATCCTCTTTTGCATATAGGACTTGCTACACTATTTGCCTCGGATTTAAATTCTTTATTCGGCCTACCACTCCTACTCCCAAATTCTACCCCCTGAACTCTTTTCCACTCTGGCTATTACTAAGTCTGTACCCTCCCCCGTTGCCTAGTTTAAAAGCCCCTCTAACTTTTTGGCAATCCTCATTCCCAGCCGGTCTGCACCTTCCCCATTTAGGTGCAGCCCATCCTTCCTATAGAGCTCGTAGCCCATTGAGAAATCGGCCCAGTTCTCCAGGAACCCAAAACCCTCCTTTCTACACCAGCTCCTCAGCCACTTTTTGACTTCCCTAATCTCCCACTGCCTCTCTGGTGTGGCTCGAGGTACTGGTAGTATTTCTGAGAATACTACCTTGGAGGTCCTAAGTCTCAATTTTGCTCCTAGGTCCCTGAAATCTTTTTTTAGGACACTCCACCTACCTCTAACTTTGTCATTGGTTCCAACATGCACCATGACAGCCAGGTTTTCCCCAGCCCCTCCCATTAATCTGTCCACCCAATCCGTGATGTTCCAACCCAGAGCGCCCGGTAAACAGCATACAGTTCGGTGCTTCAGGTCTTTGTGACAGATTGCCCTCTCTGTGATTCTAATAATTGAATCCCCTACCACCACAATCTGTCTTTCCTTCCACCTGGCTTCATCCCTACCCTCGCTGGAGGAGTTAATCCCCTTGCAGCTAGGGGCGCCACTCTGCTCCAGCGATGCTGATTCCTGGCTGGTTTCCGCAATATCACACAACGGGGTGTACCTATTGGGATGCTCCAGCCCAGGATCAGCCTCCCTGACTCTTTCCCTTTTACCCTTCCTAACTGTCACCCAACTACTCTACCCAACTACATATGTCTCTGACTCAGAACACAGGCAGTGCTGCAAACTGGATAGCTGGTGCACAAAAGTGAGAAACCGCAAAACTAAACTGCAAAGTGTGCAGGAAACTTTTAACAGTAAATGCTATACACTGTTCTAAGAAGCATTTTTGCAAAAGGAAATTGTGTTGGTGATGCAACTGTGAATATACTGCCTGTGATGTAATTGCAAGTTATATGTATGCTGTCAAAACCTAGAGTCGGGGCGTTCAGCTACCTAGCGGAAGCTGGAGTTGAGTGTCACACGCCAGCATGAAATAAAGTCTGTTTCCCTGAGAAATCCGTTGTCTGGTCTGTTGTTCCTGTTTTTCCCAAAAAGGGAATTTTTCCCGCTTCACAAGGAGAGGACAGATTGAGTAGATCAACACTGGTGGGAATCAACAAAGGGGGGAGACTGCCACACGTAGCCAGTCTTCCTTGAAGACAGCATTGTGCTTAAGTCTTCTATCCTTCCCTGAGAGATCTCCTGAGAGTCAGCTGGGTGGGCTGGTGAAGAGTCAGCCGGGTGGGCTAGTGAAGAGTCAGTTGGTTGGACTAGTGTAGAGAGGCAGCTGCAGCCTGGTGGACTGGCAGGGCCTGAAGAGGTGGTGCTGAGATCAGTGACCACAAAAAGGAAGCATGGGGAAAGTTATATCCTGTGTCACTCCACATGTGCTACTGTTAAGGGACTGTGAGTTCGTGCCGGTAATGGGCCGCTGCTGAACCATCAAGGAAACTGTCACGTTCCCCTAGGAGTGTACCAGGAGAAGCTGAGTAAGAGCGAGGCCAAGATTGTGCAGGAGGTAAGTGAAGAGGAGACTGTGTATAGCTGTATATAGGAAGCTGTTCCTGAAGTTTGCTGAAGTCAAGTGGGCATCCCATAACTTCCCATCCCTAACCCCGTTGTTAACCCTCTAAACAACAAAACCAAAGCTATGGTCTGTTTTCTGACCCTGTGTGCCTGTAAAGATTCGGTGTGCCTGGCTGTGCAGGAGAGGGCGATCCCTTTCATCTGCAGCCCCTAGGAGGGGTGTGCTACATATACACTAAACACGAACATTACAGATTGTAACCACAGAATACATTTTTTTAAACATATAAAAAATAATTTTAAACATGTTAAGAAGAAGGGAATTATACATTTCTTGAGTACTTCCACATTGATTAAACAGGAACACATGCCCAGTTATTAAGTGCTGCTTGTAAATTAGCCCTCATTTCACAACCCTTAAGTCTATGTCACCTTAGTATATATCTATTATCTTCTATATGTGTGTCTTTGGCTGCTTGTCATTTCTATTGATTGGTGACTATGGCAACACAAATTTTCCTTATTTAAAGGGTAATTCCAGATAACTAATAACATAGGCCAGTGCATTGCTAATGCTGTCCAACAAAATTGATTTATGTACCAAGCTAGCTAGGAATAAATTAACATAGTATAAGGAAAAACGTATTGTCAAAGCAATGTTGTTTAGGGCTAGCTAAAAATATTAAAATACAAATAATGATAAAATGTTGAAGTGGCAGATGTATGTACATTCCGAACAAATGTATTGTATGTTGATACAATGTAAACAGGATAATAAAAGATGAAAATATATATAGCGGTAAAACAACAAATTGATACAATTCAGAAAGTCGACCATTACCTCAGCAATGTGAAAAGTTAAGCTGGCCATAAAGTAGTAGAATTGTGTTTGAAAATGTTCATTTTTAGAACATTTATTTGATTCTCTAATGGTTTGTGTTGCAAATCTACATTTGTTTTCGACCATAATGTTGACAAAGTTCAAAGGAGCAGGATGGAAAATTTTTCAAATGAGCAAAGTTCAAACTAAATGTAGTTTTCGCTCAGAAAAAAATCGTACATGTTGAAATGGAACCTGATTATACGTCAGACATTCCATTCAAATAGCAGGTCTGGGCAAAATGTTAAGAGCTTTCATACGGAACTAGTTAACTCATTTATGGCAATAAAGAAAGAAAGATCTGACAAATGATTATTCAGAATTTCTGTTTGAATATTCTAATAATCCATGGTTTTAGAGCATATGATTCCACTGAGATATTTACAGCAGTGAGTTTATAAAAGGTGCCATAAATCCTGTTCCCAAGTTTAACCCTTGTTGTAGTGTATTGAACATATTTAATCATTTTAAATGAAATGGTCAATGCACTCTGTTTTATCAATTTAGAACACTGGTGTCAAACTGGCGGCCCTCCAGCTGTTGCGGAACTACAAATCCCATGGGGCCTTGCAAGGCTGATAGTTACAAGTATGACTCCCACAAGCAGAGGCATGATGGGACTTGTAGTTCTGCAACAGTTGGAGGGCCGCCAGTTTGACACCCCTGATTTAGAACATCTACCTACCTAATTTACCTTTAAAGTTAAATAATTTTTGGTAAATGTTATGTATGTAATAAATAATCATGTTTGACTGGAGAATACTATATATATATATATATATATATATATATATATATTTTTTTTTTTTTTTTTTTTAATATATATCATAA
>BLSH010116712.1:33726-47700 GCA_018402905.1 Glandirana rugosa
AGTTTCAAGACGAGTGGTAATCCTTTTTGGGTCTGATTCAAAATAGGTGTAATTAGCAAAAATCTAAGGACTTAATACAAACGTATAAATTTATTTTTTTCCCATGGGACCAAACACTATAAAATAAGTTTCATTATTAGATTTTACCAAGACACCAGTAGTCAAGTCTTTGGACTCTCATTCCCGTCAGATAGAGTCTAATCATGTCACGTTAGGTTAGATTTACATTTTACGATATTCACCTAATAAACTTAAAACGTTCGTAACAGTCTAATACAGTAATACAACCGACGCACTCAGTATTACGATATACAGGGTGTGTACCGATTAGAGGTTCTACTTCCGTGCAAAGTGAAGCTTTACCTCTTTTACTAAGCTCTGGAGCAACTGCAACTTTGCAAAGTCCACGGCCTATTTTCCTTTAGTAAATCAACCCCTATGCTTCCATATGCACTATAGTACTCTATGTCGGTGGTAATTTGCACAGTATGCACTATTCATTTCAACATTGAGTATATTTTTCATCTTGGAGATTAGCCATGTGTGGGACATATAGCATTATGACTCACGCAGCCAACATAATGACATAATCTGACAATGCTTGCAAAATTCAAATAATCCACTTATAGCATTTTACATTTAGATTGGATTGCACTGTACTAATCTGAGATAGACTGCCCTTACTCTCAGGTTTCTGAACTGATGACCACAGAACCATTTTAGATTATTACTTTGAATAAAATATCACAAACCAGGGTACCCTTTTTTTATTTAAATATGCAAACATAATTCAGGAATCTAAAAACGATTAATGTGGATAAAACTTAGTCTGGGTTTTTCCTAATGGTGAGCAGAACTTTGATTTTAGTAAAAAAAAAAAAACAGTGGGATGAAAAAAAAAATAATTGCATTGGCTGTTAAAATTTGCTACTTATGAAAGGCACATTTAGAAAATGATGAAGAAATATATTGAAAGCAGGATTTAATTTTTCTATTTGTAACAGAAAGCAGATTTTAAGTAAAATATTTGGAAATGTATTTTAATAAAAACCTGCTTTTTATTTGAACTCTTTTTATTTTTTTTTAGACCTGTACCTATCTATAAATCATTTCATGAAGTATTACTGACCTCTATGACATTGCAAAAATGTGTGATTTTTTTTTAACACTTGCAACAACTGTATCATTGACACAATAGTTTCAAATAAGAAAGGGAAATCTAATCACATCCCAATATTCCTTAGCAATGTCTTTAATTCCAGAAGGCATGGCTACATAATATAAGGCCCTTCAGTAGGGTACAATGGCTGGAGATGTATTGTGATGGCTGCTATAGAATTTCTACCTTTAATAATTTGAAAATAGCACTTCTGCCGGTCGTGTCACGCTTTGTTTCCAAACAATACAACACCCCTAAACTGTCATACAGTTCAGTGGAAATCCTACAAGCTTTTCCCGGACAAATAAGAGATGGTGACCTCTGACCCTCGCTTTACATAACAATTGACATCGGGATTCAGGAGTGACTGCAATGGCGACTGGGAGTTTGTAAATGGCAGCTCCTGATTTAAAACCATTTTTTTTTAAGAACCCAAAAGAAAAGAGGGGAACTTGGATCTCATCTGCATTACAGATCAGGCTTCTTTCAGAAAATCAATCATCCATAATTCATTACATGTTTCCTGCCGGGCCTAGAAACACGAGTGATCCTAGCAACAGGGCCATAGCAACAGCAGCTAATCCCAACCAATCCACTCCCCAGTCCTCTGATCGCAGTGAGCCAATCGAGCTGCCGACAGTCGCCTCTGAAATGTTGTCAGCAAACTCGTAATGCTGACATGCACCCAATTTGCACTAATCTTATGTTAGATTTCTTTCTAAGAATTAACATAGTGTTTGCAAAATAAGACAGAGGGAAAACAAGAGCAACCCTTTTTCTGCCGGCCTATTGACACAGCGCCGATGTTTAAAGATTAGAGAAAATAACAAGGAAAAATGAGGATTTGATACTTATCAATTATGGAAAACACAGGAAATTTTATCTTTCTCCTTGACACAAATACAAGATAATCAAGGGAGGTTTCTGCAAGCTAATTGCACATTTATGTTACACATAGTCATCCCTTAAAGTGTCTTATCACTAAAATAGCATATATATATATATATATATATATATATATACTCACCGGCCACTTTATTAGGTGCACCTTGCCGGGTACCGGGTTGGACACCCTTTTGCCTTCAGAATTGCCTTAATTCTCTGTGGCATAGATTGAACAAGGTGTTGGAATCATTTCTCAGAGATTTTGATCCATATTGACATGATAGCATCACGGAGTTGCTGCAGCTGCAGATTATTGGCTGCACATCTATGATGCAAGCACCAGCCAATGGGATGGGGTCTGGGCGGGCACTACGTTTATGTAGATCCACCCCTTCTTAATCAGCCCAATCATTGGCTGGTGTTTGATAGCTGCTCGGTCCCACCCATCCCCGACATCACTGCTTACTTTTGACAGGTGATCTCTCTCCCTGCTAGCAGTTACAATACATGGAGTAGAACGTGAGCCTTGCCAGAGCTGCTAAGTGTGTAAAACATCCATGTTTGCTGCTTAAGAAGGGGCAGAGCTACATACACGTGCCACCCACCCAGACAACATCCCATTGGCTGGTGCTTGATAGGTTGTTTGGTCCCGCTCACCCCCGACATCACCACTGGCTTTTGAGAGGTGATCTCTCTCCCTGCTAGCAGTTACAATACATGGAAGTTTTACACACTGAGTGGCTCTGGCAAGGCTCAGGATCTACTCAATGTGCAACTCCCCTTTACCTCTGTCAGTGCCCATCATTGCCGCCTTTCAGTGCTAATCAGTGTCACTTGTCAGTGCCAATTAGTGCCCCATGTCAGTGCCAATCAGTGCCAATCAGTGCCACCTGTCAGCACCTATCAGTGCCAATCAGTGCCACCTGGCAGTGCCCATCAGTGCTGCCTATTAGTGCACATCAGTGCTGCCTATCAGTGCCAATCAGTGTGATATATCACTGCCAATCAGTGCCCATAAGTGCTGCCTATCAATGCAAACTAATGCCACCTACCAGTGCCAATCAGCGCTGCCTATGAGTGCCAATCAGTGCTACCAATTAGTGCCACCAATCAGTGACCATCAGTGCTTCCTGTCAGTGACCATGAGTGTTGCCAATCAGTGTCAATCAGTGCTGCCAAGCAGTGCCCATCAGTGCTGCCTATCACTGCCAATCATTTCCCATCAGTGCTGCCTATCAGTGGCAATCAGCGCCACCTATCAATGCCCATCAGTGCTGCCTATGAGTGCCAATCAGTGCTACCAATCTGCAGCACCAATCAGTGCCCATCAGTGCTGCCTATCAGTGACCATCAGTGCTGCTAATCAGTATCAATCAGTGCTGTCAATCAGTGCCTATCAGTGCTGCCTATCACTGCCAATCAATTCCCATCAGTGCTGCCTATCAGTGTCAATCAGTACTGCCTAACAGTGCCAATCAGTGGCCATCATTTCTGCCTATCACTGCCAATCAGTACCACCTATCAATGACAACCAATGCCACCTATCAGTGTCAATCAGTGTCCATCAGGGCTGCCTATAAGTGACAATCAGTTCTGCTAGTCAGTGCCAATCAGTTCTGCCTATCAGTGTCCATCAGTGCTGCCAAACAGTGCCAATAAGGGCCACCTATCCATGCCAATCAGTGCCCATCAGTGCTGCCTATCAGTGCCTATCAGTGCTGCTGGTCAGTGACACCTATCAGTGCCAATCAGTGCTGCCAATCAGTGCCATTTATCAGTGCCTATCAGTGCTGCCTATCAGTGCCACACAGTGCCTATCAGTGCTGCCAATCAGTGCCCATCAGTGCTGCCTATCAATGCCCATCAGTGCCACCTACCAATGCCCATCAGTGCTGCCTATTAGTGCCCATCAGTGCTGCCAATTAGTGCACATCATTGATGCCTATCAATGCCCATCAGTGCCACCTACCAGTGCCCATCAGTGCTGCCTATCAGTGCCCATCAGTGCTGCCAATCAGTGTCCATCAGTCCTGCCAATTAGTGCCACGAAATGCTGCCAATCAGTGCTGCATATCAGTACCAATCAATGCTGCCTATCAGTACCAATCAGTGCAGCCAATCAGTGCCAATCTGTGTCCATCAGTGCAGCCAATCAGTGCTACCAATTAGTGATTTCTATTAGTGCCAATCAGTGCCACCTATCAGTGCCACCAAGCAGTGCCTATCAGTACCCTTCAGTGCTGCCAATCAGTGGCCATCAGGGCTGCCAATCAGTGGCGCCTATTAGTGCCCATCAGTGCTGCCAATCAGTGCTGTTAATCAGTGCCCATCAGTGGCTCCTATTAGTGTCTATCAATGCCCATCAGTGCTGCCAATCAGTACTCCCAATCAGTGCCCATCAGTGCTGCCTATCAGTGCCCATGAATGCTGCCTATCAGTGCCCATGAATGCTGCCTATCAGCACTGCCAATCAGTGCCTATCAGTGCTGCCAATCAGTGCCCATCAGTGGGATGGAGAGATGAACTCAACAGCCAGGCACATTGTCCATGGGGTCGGCCTGGGGGGGGGGGCAAAACTTAAATCTGTTGATGTTTATTAATTCCATATGCCGATCTTTAGTATAATAGGTAATCACCACACTCCTATTTACTGGAGGTAAAATAAAAAAGTGTCAGTAAAAGGTTTGCTGCTAAGCACTGTTATGTGTTCCCACACCACAAAGAAAGTGCAGCACTAACTTACTGATCAATAACTTAACAATAATGGTGGAACACTCTATAGTATGAAAATCTCAATAATCTTCAATATTAACACAGTACCGGTCTCTGTGATATGTAACATCACATATAATACACATCCCACTGAAAAAAAGACATAAACAAATGAAACCTAGCAGGGATGATGGAAACCCCTTCTATAGATATTTGCCTTCTCTTTGCCTTTGCTTTGCCAAACTCGGCAGAATGCCAAACCCGTGTCACTTCTGTTTTTTTAAAACCATTATAACTTCCTAATCATGATGAATTTCTGTTTGTAGAAAACGCCGGCAACGGACTACAGTCCATTACTGGGAGATGTTGCTGTGTTAGGAACACAGCAGTTAACAGGGACAAAGATTTCCCCACCTCGGAGGCGACCATTTTCTTGGTTGGTATCATGTACCGTGCAGCAGACTGTAGTCTGTTGCCGCTGTTTTGTGAAAACACGTATTGTTGAAAATAAACAGAAATTCATAATAATTACAAAGTTATTGTGATTTAAAGCAACTGGAAGTGATGTGGGTTTGGCATTCTGAAGAGTTTGCCATTTGGGCAGTACACCGGTGGTTCCCTCCTGGAGAATTGCCTGTAAGTTCTCCCTACTGTCTTCTCCTGCTCCTGGCCAGGACACCCCTGTGGTTGGTATGAGGGTCCTGTCCACTCCCGAGCTCCAGACCCAAGGTCACCCCCCAGACTGGAGGGCTCCCTCAAAGGCACCGACAGCCTGATAGTCCATGTCCCAGTTCTTCCACTTGAACTGTCCTCCCCAGCTGGGCTGACCCTGGGTATTTAACCTCCTTAGCGGTGTTCCCGAGTGTGGCTCGGGGTGGATTTTCAGTACCTAAAGCGGTAACCCCGAGCCACACTCGGGATTGCATCGCTGGATCCAGGCAATGTTACTTACCTTGTCCCCTGGATCCAGCGATGTCCTCCCGCGGTGTCAGCGTGTCTGCAGGCTGTGTCCGCAGCTCCGATGCCTCTGTGTGCCTCCGGGCTCCGTTCCTTGCGAGCGTCGCGTCGCACGGCGGCGGAGACCGGCGGGAAATTCAAAAAGTGAAACACACACAGCACATACAGTACACTGTAATCTTATAGATTACATTACTGTATGAAATCATTTCACATCCCCTTTGACCCTAGTGGTTTGCCCAGAGCCCTGCATGCACTTTTATATAATAAATGTCATTCTTTCTGCCTGGAAACATGAGAATGTCCATAGCAACCAAAAAGTGTCCCTTTGCGTCAAAAGTGGTTTTTGATCAGCTAGAAAACACCGATAGTAAATAAGAATCATTTGCAGAATTGAGTGATACTGATTTTTGGGGAAATTTATCATCAGAAACTGAAAGTGACGACAGCGACAATTCTGCAACTGAGCAAATTTCTGCGTTTTTGGTTTGATTACATTATTGAATAAATGCAAAATAATTGTACCGCTTTCAGCACCAAAAATCAGACATAATCATACCGCCAGGGATTACTAACCATTGCAGGCCTATAGTACATAACGCCATATCTCCATGCAGAAAACCATTACCGCTTTCAGCAATAAATTCCAGACTCAGTCATACCGCCAGGGAGGTTAAGGAGGCCTGCCCCCTGCAAATCCAAGTTGGGGATTGGTCACGGCTCCTCAGAATACCCAAGGCAGGTCCACCTCTCTTCCCCTCCTCTTCTTCTAGCACCTTCTGGAAGCAAGGGGGAGGTAACCAAGAAGTGACACCACCTGTGAGTCACCAGCTGCTACTCTGGGCCAGCCCAACGAACCAAAACAAACAGGCCTAGCTGCCAGTTAGGCCTGCATAAATTTACCTATCCCTACCAAAAAAAAACCTCACTCTAGCACACTACCTAAGTAGAGGGTGCTACACAAGGCAGGATGGATCCATGCGTTCATGTTGTTTACACCAAATTCTGACTCTACCATCTGAATGTTGCAGCTGAAATCGAGACTCATCAGATCTGGCAATGTTTTTACAATCTTCTATTGGCCAATTTTGGTGAGCCTGAGCGAATTGTAGCCTTGTAGTTTCCTATTTTTAGCTGACAGGAGTGGCACCCGGTATGGTCTTCTGCTACTGTAGCCCATCTTCTTCAAGGTTCGTTGTGTTGTGCATTCAGAGATGGTATTCTGCATACCTTTGTTGTAACGAGTGGTTATTTGAGTTACTGTTGCCTTTCTATCATCTCAAACCAGCCTGCTCATTCTCCTCTGACCTCTGACATCTACAAGGCATTGTCCTCCACACAACTGCCCCTCACTGGATATTTTCTCTTTTTCTGACCATTCTCTGTAAACCCTAGAGATGGATGTTCGTGAAAATCCTAGTAGATCTGCAGTTTTTGAAATACTATTACCAGCCCGTCTGGCACCAACGACCATGCCACGTTCAAAGTCACTTAAATCCCCTTTCTTCCCCATTCTGATGCTCGGCTTGAACTTCAGCAAGTCATGAATGACACAGTTAAATATTGATCTAATCAGGCTTTCAACATTCCCCCTGTAGAAGTGTGTACCCTGCTAGGGTCCAGGTCTAGTGAACAGCCAACACACTAATGGGTTAGATGTGTGTTGGGCTTTAAGTATCGACCTGACTAGGGTTCTGGGCTCAACCCAGCAGACAGGAGGTCTGGCCCAGGAGTCAGGAGGGCTCCATCTAGGAGAGAGGTGAGAGCCATTGCAGCACAAGGCTGCTTGCCGTATGCACCGAGTTGCTGAGGGAGACAGACCAAGTCCTAAAGGGTAAGGCCAGAGCAGGAAGGCTGCGTTTACAAGCCAGAAGGGCTGAGTGTCGTTTATGTTGATGCAATATTGAAATGATGAATACCCCTGAAAGGGAAACTACTGTGTGTTTGCTTGACTTTCTTTTAAATAAAAATGGGCAAGACAAGCCTTTAAACAGAGAAAAAGCTCCTTAAAGCTCTACATCTGAAGTGAGTCCCTAGACCCCCTTACAATCATTTTTTGTGCTAGTATGGCTAGTGTTAATTTCGTCAACAAAACCATTTTCGTCAACATTTTCATCAGCTGCATTTTTACAGTGATGAAAATGAAATGAAAAGTACACCACATTTTTGTCCACTGACGAAAACTATAACGAAAATCAATTTTGTTTTCGTTAATGAACGAAAATGAAATGAAAATGTGAGGCAGGGATGTTTACCCTTGTGGACTAACTTCAGGTTTCCACTGAGCTTCGCCTGCTTCCGCTCCCAGCAAGCAAGCGACTGAGCAACCAGCATTACAGGCTTCCAAGTCCTCAGACAACCGTCCAGAGCAGCACTGTGCATTACAGTTCTCCCGAGTCCCGATGAGAGTCCCACTCCTGACTCACGATGATGAATGTCCAGAGCAGAGAGCACCCACTGTAAGTGTGTAAATTACAATTACAGGCCTGAGGCCTCCTCTCAGGCCACCGTCGGTCCGTGGCACTGTGTGTACATTACAGGCTTCGTCTCCCCTGACTACCGGCATCCTGGGAACTGTGCATTACAGGCCATCCCTCAGACCTGAGACCACCATCCAGCACTGTGCAGCATTATAGGTCTCCTCGGACCAGTGACCACCGGCATCCAGAGCACTGTGCATTACAGGAAATCCCTCAGACCTGAGACCACCATCCACCCCTGTGCAGCATTACAGGCCTTCTCTGACCACCGGCATCCAGAGCACTGTGCATTAAAGGCCATCCCTCAGACCTGAGACCACCATCCATCACTGTGCAGCATTATAGGCCTCCTCAGACCCCTGTCCAGAGCGCTGTGTAGCATTAAAGCCACCATTCAGAGCACTGTGCAGCATTACAGGCCTCATCAGAGTCAGATCACCATCCAGAGCACTGTGCAGCATTACAGCTACCGTCCAGAGCACTGTTCAGCACTACAGGCCTCCTCAGCCCAATGTCCAGAGCACTGTGCAGCATTGCAACCACCATTCAGAGCACTATGCAGCATTACAAGTCTCCTCAGAGTCAGACCACCGTCCAGAGCACTGTGTAGCATTATAGCCACTGTCCAGAGAACTGTGCAGCACTACAGGCCTTCTCAGACCACCATCCAGAGCACTGTATGCATTACAGACCTCCTCAGATCACTGTCCAGAGAACTGTGTGCATTACAGGCCTCCTCAGAGCACCGTCCAGAGCACTGTGCAGCATTACAGGCCTCCTCAGACCATCCGGAGCGGCTAAATCTGTATCTGTGAGTTTATTCAAACCTTAATATCATAAATAATAACATATTCAAATTTTTTTACTCCAGAAGTATATACGTTTGGAAATTCTACAGAAATGCTTAAATGATACATTACAATTGAACTAAATGCATTTGATTTTAGTCAAATAAAATTATTTTAGTTGACTAAAATGTGGGCCACTCTGTTGAACTGATGGGGCCCAGAATAAAACATACTTAAAGTGTTATTAAAGTCTCATTTTTTTTTTCTTTAAAAATAACAAGCACGTTATACTTGCTTGCTCTGTGCAATGGTTTTGCACAGAGCAGCCCAGATCCTCCTTTTCTCGGGTCCCTCTTCGGTGCTCCAGGCCCTCCCTCCTGTCGAGTGCAGCCACAGCAAGCAGCTTGCTATGGGGGCAACCGAGCTGAGCCATAGCTCCGCGTGTCCATTAAGCCGTGGTTCAGCCCCACCCCTCTCTCCCCTGATTGGCTAACTGACTTTGACTGACAGCAGCAGGAGCCAATGAGCTTAAAAGTGCTTTCACCATAGTTAAACAGTAAAGGTGCCCAGGCACCCCTGTTGAGCCGAAAAGCCCCAGGAACGGTACAGCAGGGCCAACTGTACTGCCCTATTGGCAGCCCTGATTGTAGGTGATTTTTGTTGTGGACATGGATTAGCATGGACACCCTGATGGGGCCGCACCCTTGTATGCGGCCCCATACAAAACAAATTGTGATGCCCATTTTTTCTGCTTTCAACACATCAACTTCATGGACAACATGTTTACTTGCTGCCTAACATATCCCACTGACTTTCAGATGATAACTAGATAATCAATGTTATTCATTTTACCTGTCAGTGATTAATGTGTGGGTTTCCATGCTGATAGTTTTATTGGCTCCTGTCTATGCCAATGTGAACAATGCATACAGCTCTTTTTCTTTTCCACCTTTGGGTAGATGAGATCATAATTTAGTCTACTTCAATCCTTGTTATGTGCCCATGATTAAAAGACAACATGTGACCACCAGATCTGTAAATAGGTGGTCTGAATTATTGTGGAGTTATTTTGAGGGAACGGATTGGAATGCACTCTGTAAACCACTTGGAAGGGATATTGATGGGCTTACTGAGTGCATAACACATTATATTAATTTCCATGTAGATTCAATGTTTCCAACAATAATTGTTTGCTGTGATTCAAATAATAAACTGTGGGTAACTAAGGGTATGAAGGATATTCTTAACTCTATGAAGATGGCTTTTAGAGTGGGTCATAGGGAGGAGTTAAAAATGATTCAGAGGGACCTGAGGATAAAGATTAGAGAAGCCAAGGAGAAATATAGGAGAAAGCTGGAGTGGGAGCGCCAGCAAAATAAAGTGAGAGAGGTCTGGAGGGGCATGAGAATCATTACAGGTCTTAAGTCAGTTGGTGGAGGGACTGGGGGAGATGTGGAGAGGGCAAATTAACTGTACCATTTTTTTTAAATAGGTTTGATTCGGAGGCCATGGCTTTCACTCCCTCAGATTTAACACAAAGTTGTAGGAGAGCAGAGTTGAGGAAAGTACCCTCCATTCCTCATACTAGATGTTCTTCCTCCTTTAGTGTGTGTTCTGATTCCCCCCTATTGGATACTTTTACCAGTTGTTTACCAGAACAACTCTACCCCTCCTTTGCAGGAAAGTGTATCAATGTCTTTTACAGCTGATCAGGTGAGTAGGCTGTTGAGGAGACTTAAAGCAGGAAAATCAGCAGGCCCTGATGGCATTAGCCCTAGGGTGCTCAGGGTATGTGCAAACCAGCTGAGGAGTGTCCTTCAATGGGTCTGTAACATGAGCCTGAGTATACGAAAGGTTCCTGTGTTGTGGAAGACATCCCTGTCTTGTCCCTGTGGCAAAGAAACCACGTCCTTGTGGCTCCAAGGATTACAAACCTGTGGCTTTGACCTCCCATATTAGGAAGACCAGAGGTGGCCTCACACTCACAGGGGCCTTGCAACTGCCTAATTTGACACTGACACCAGCACTGAGATAGAGAGTACTGACACCAGCACTTTAAAGCTCTTAATATATGCAATATATGCCCTTGTGAGCAAGTCGGATATGACGAAACGCGTCAGAGGCGTGGCTACATGGCAACCCGACACAGTCAAGGATTTGACAGCCGAGATACCTACGATCTGTCTGGAAAGGCGTGGGGAAACTGTCTGCAGAGACTGCACTGATATACATGTCAGATTGATTCTACCTAAATGTAAGCGCATATGATTTATTTTACTCTGAATAAAACAATTTTATCAATGATACGCTATGAGGGTTTCCTATGTTTATCCCTTATGATGTTGTGAGCGGGAGACATTTTGAGACATCCGGGACAGAAGCAGGGAGAAGAGCCCTTGCGCTGATGCTTTGGTACAAAAGGCTGTGATATTCCAGAGTTCTGGTGAGCCCCCAGAGTGTGCATATACACGTGGTGTTTGAGGTGGAGGTCACATTGGAAGTTAAGAAGCTGTATGTTCACCCAAGCGGACTTTCCTTTACACCAAGCACTCCATTCAATTTTTTATTCATTCATTTTTGATCAGATTGATAATCTGCACAGAGCACTTTTAGCACTGGACTTTATTGAGCGCTGTTATCACTTTGTTGGACTTTTTAAGTGACTTTTTATGGTTAATTTTTTTATCGCTTGAATTATTTTTCCCATTATGGGCATGAGTAGGGCCTCATGTCTAGGTTTTGCCTAAGACCTCACAAAGCCCAGAGCCGCCTCTGATGAAGACCTTGGAGAGACTTGTTTTACATGAGTTACGACCCATGGTTAGTAAATATTTAGACCCTTTGCAGTTTTCCTACCAGCTGAGGCTGGGAGTTGAGGATGCTATCATCTCCATGCTGAATCGCATGTATGCACACCTGGATAAGTCTGCAAGCACTGTGAAGATCATGTTTTTTTACTTCTCCAGTGCTTTTGATACTATCAGGCTGGATCTCTTGGGTGAGAAGCTAGCAACGATACAGGTTGATGTTTCCCTTGTGTTATGGATTGTAGACTACCTGACAGGAAGACCAAAGTATGTGTATTTTCAAGACTGTGTGTCTGTGATCAGTAATATTGGGGTTCCACAGGGGACAGCTCTCTCTCCCTTTCTTTTTACTGTCTATACTACTGATTTTAGTTACCAGACAGAGTCTTGCCATCTTGAAAAGTTTTTTGATGACTCTGCGGTAGTTGGATGTATCAGGGATGGGGAAGAGACTGAGTATAGGACTGTGGTGGAGAACTTTGTCACATGATGTGAGGATAATCATCAATATCTAAATATGACAAAGACAAAGGAGCTTGAGAAGGAGAAAGGCACAGTCACTGCCTTCTCCATCCGAGAAGTGAATGTAGTAGAGTTACAAGTATCTGGGGTGCACATAGATAATAAGCTGGACTGGAGCAAGAACATTGAGGTACTCTATAGGAAGGGCCAGAACCCCCTCTATTTTTTGAGGAGACTGACGTCTTTTAACTTCTGCTAAACAATGCATAAGATATTTTATGAGCCTGTTGTGGCCAGAACTCTCCTGTATGTAGTGATATGCAAGTAAGCAAGGCTTAGGGTGGCTGACACCAACAGACTCAACAAACTAATTTGCAGGGCCAGTGATGTTGTTGGGTTGGAGCTGGAGTCTTTAACAACAGTGTTGGAGAGGAGAATGTTGTTCAAGGTACATTCAATCTTGGACAACTCCTACCACCCACTCCACAATACGCTGGTCAGCCTGCAGAGTACCATCAGTGACAGATTGCTACAACCACGATGCACCACAAAGCGACACACAAAATAGTTTTTGCCTGTGGCCATCAAGCTATATAATTCTTCCTTGTGAGGGCTGGAGGAGAGGATTTAAATCTGGTTTTTGATCAGGATTTGTATGCAGTTTTCTAGTATGTTGGTATTACCTTAATTATTATTTGAGGCAATGTGTGGTGTGTTATTTGTATTTTGGTAGTTTGATTTTCTGGTAATTTTTTTTAAAATTTTGTTATTTATTACACGTTGTATTTTAATTGCATGGATGTTTATTAGAGTGTAGTTTTAATTTGTTTTATTTGGTGATAATAGCTGTTATTGGAAATGTTGTTAGGTCTTGTGTGTTCATTGTTGTGATCTTGTGCTGTCTTTGTTGAGTGTGGCATGTGTTGCAATAATTTCCCTTTGGGATCAATAAAGTATTCTGAATTTGAATCTGATTCTAAATTAGTCCCAGCGTAAGTATGCATGTAAGTAAGATTGGGATTTTGGAGTGTAAGCTCCTTGGGGGCAGGCTCTGATGTGAATGTACTGTACACTAGGAAAAGCACTGTATAACCTGTCAGCATTTCACTGTTCCCATGTTTAGCCATGAGTCTGCAAGCTGCAGACAAGTAGATGTACCTGTGTTGGAATGGACATCATATTTAATGAGCCCCTCTGCAGTAGTGTGAATGAGTGCTAAGTGCTAAGATTGCTGCTGCTATGTAATTTTTATACATTGGTAATATGTTTTAGTATAAAAATATGTATCACGGTTTGCAGGAAAAAAAATCTCAAATGCCTTCATCAACACATTCAGTGTTAATGGGGGAATCCCTCCCGCAGAGCTATTGTGTTCTCCCGGTGGGCGCACATAGTAAGCCGCCCTGGCCAGGAAAACACACAGTGATCACTGCTAGCAGCTAAAGAAGCTGGCAAGAATCCAAAATGCTGGTTGTACCAAAATCGATCAATGTATCGACTTGGGTACAATCGGCTTGCCCATAGATACTTCGAATCCATCTATGGCCGGCTATCTGTAATATGACCTCCTATGCACATCGTGCATTCCTATTGAGTTTTTAGAAGCAATTTGGAATATAAACTACATATATACAGTATATATATATATATATATATATATATATATATATATATATATATATATTAATTCTGGTGGTACATTTTATCAATGTGGCATCTGAAAA
>BLSH010116712.1:68538-107945 GCA_018402905.1 Glandirana rugosa
TCGGTCATGTGTTCATAGCGTCGGTTATGTGTCCATAACGTCGGTCATAGTGTAATACGTCGGTCATGTGTCCATAACCTCGGTCATGTGTCCATAATGTCGGTCATAGTGTCCATAACGTCGGTCATAGTGTCCATAACGTCGGTCATGTATCGTCATACATGGAGTCCGGTAAGAGAGAGTGTGCCGGCCGGTCGCCCTTTTTGTCTGTACGCCACTACCTGTGAAGGTCAGGTTCGTGGTCGTGCAGGCGGTCAGGGTACATACTGCTATGTACTGGCTGCAATACCTGTGATACTGGCTGCAATACCTGTGATACTGGCTGTAATACCTGTGTACTGGCTCCAATACCTGTGTACTGGCTGCATACTGTGATACTGGCTGCAATACCTGTGTATTGGCTGCGATACTTGTGTACTGGCTGCATACTGTGATACTGGCTGCAATACCTGTGCACTGGCTGTATACTCTGATACTGGCTGCAATACTTGTGTAATGGCTGCAATACATGTGTACTGGCTGTACACTGTGATACTGGCTGCAATACCTGTGTACTGGCTGCAATACCTGTGTACTTGCTGCAATACATGTGTACTGGCTGCATACTGTGATACTGGCTCAATACCTGTGTACTGGCTGTATACTGTGATACTGGCTGCAATACCTGTGTACTGGCTGCAATACCTGTGTACTGGCTGAAATGCCTGTGTACTGGCTGCATACTGTGATACTGGCTGCAATACCCATGTACTGGCTGTATACTGTGATACTGGCTGCAATACCTGTGTACTGGCTGCATACTGTTATACTGGCTGCAATACCTGTGTACTGGCTGTATACTGTGATACTGGCTGCAATACCTGCGTACTGGCTGCAATACCTGTGTACTGGCTGTATACTGTGATACTGGCTGCAATACCTGTGTACTGGCTGAAATACCTGTGTACTGGCTGCATACTGTGTTACTGGCTGCAATATACCCCACCTGTGATGCTGAGCTGTATACTCTGTCCTGTGATGCTGAGCTGTATACTGTGTCCTGTGATGCTGAGCTGTATACTCCTGACACAATATGCGTAATATAGGGGATGGAGTGGGTGGATTCTATAAGGGGTGGGGCTTATGAGAAGTAGGAGGGCTCAAAAAGGAAGGGCAGGGCCTGGCGCCCCCCCATCTTAAAACGTCACCAGCCGCCACTGGTCTAGGTGTTTCACTTGCATGCCCTTCCCAGCTGCAGCGCTAAGGAGCGTTCTGATGGTGGAATGTTTTACTGGCTGCATACTGTGTTACTGGCTGCAATACCTGTGTATTGGCTGCAATACCTGTGTACTGGCTGCATACTGTGATACTGGCTGCAATACCTGTGTACTGGCTGTATACTGTGATACTGGCTGCAATACCTGTGTACTGGCTGCAATCCATACCTGTGTACTGGCCAGTGTTGCCAACCTCCTGCAGCGTTTTTTACTGGCAAAACATGGAAAGCTTACTGGCGGAGCACATTTTTTACTGGCAACCTGAAAAATAACAAAACTGCTATTAAAAACTAAGACAATTGATATTCAAATACAACATAGAAACACAGACAAACCCCATATCAAGTAATTTGCTTGATTTACACTTAAAAAATCAGCACAGCACGACAAATTATCAGACCCTGATATTCATAGACAGTTGTAAAAATCACTGATTTTTACAAACTGTCAGTAAATTTACTGGCGGTTGGCAACCCTGGTACTGGCTGTATACTGTGATACTGGCTGCAATACCTGTGTACTGGCTGCAATACCTGTGTACTGGCTGCAATACATGTGTACTGGCTGCATACTGTGATACTGGCTCAATACCTGTGTACTGGCTGTATACTGTGATACTGGCTGCAATACCTGTGTACTGGCTGCAATACCTGTGTACTGGCTGAAATGCCTGTGTACTGGCTGCATACTGTGATACTGGCTGCAATACCTGTGTACTAGCTGTATACTGTGATACTGACTGCAATACCTGTGTGCTGGCTGCATACGGTTATACTGGCTGCAATACCTGTGTACTGGCTGTATACTGTGATACTGGCTGCAATACCTGTGTACTGGCCGTATACTGTGATACTGGCTGCAATACCTGTGTACTGGCTGTATACTGTGATACTGACTGCAATACCTGTGTACTGGCTGCAATACCTGTGTACTGGCTGCATACTGTGTTACTACATGCGTAATACAGGGGACGGAGTGGGTGGATTTTATAAGGGGTGCGGCTTATTAGAAGTAGGAGGGGTCAAAAAGGAAGGACAGGGCCTGCCCCCCATCCTAAAACATCACCAGCCGCCACTGTTCTAGGTGTTTCACTTGCATGCCCTTCCCGGCTGCAGTGCTGAGGAGCGCTCTAATGGTGGATTGTTTTACGACGGGAGCAATTTCTGAGAGTAATCTTTGGCAACTAGTCTGGCTTTGTATTTGTGGATATTCCCTTCTGTGTCTGACTTTACTTTGAAAGTCCACTTACTTCCTATAGTTTTGTGGGTAGGAGGGAGCTCTGTGAGTGTCCACTGTCCAGGTTTTATTTTCTTGAAGTGACTTTAATTCTTATTCTGCTGCCTTTCTTCATTTATCAGCTTTATGTTTTGACAGTTTTTCTATGTCTTCCGAGGATGTTGGTTCAAGTATGCTGTGTGTTTTCACAGTGTATGACAGGTTGCGGGGTGGTATCCACTTTGTAGTCAGATTGGATCTTCTGACTTTAGGCAGTTCAGCAGGGTCTGGTGGGGAACTTGATTCAGGTACTATGAGTTCCACTGCTTGTTCTGATTCCTGCACAGGTTCGCTCTGATCAACCTTTTCTTCTGGTTGGTTGGATATATTAACTTCACATCTTTCAGGGATCAGTGTTTCTGGTGATGGACTCTCATCAAAATAAGCACTGTGGCTTATTGTCACATTGTCAGTCTTTGGGTGTACGATTCTGTAACCCTTAGTTTTCTCGCTGTAGCCTACTAGAATGCCCTCTATGGCTCTGTACTCCAGCTTGGATCACTTTTCACTTGGACTATAGGCATATGCTTTACATCCAAACACTCTGATGTGTGGTGATGAGCCTGTATAGGTGATCATCCAGTTTTCCTTTTGTGAGGAATTGCTTATTATTGTGAATTGTGCATTCATCACGCTGGAATTTTTCACTGATAAAAGGCTGCCTTCTAGTTCTGGAACATACAGCACATTCTTTACAAGGATACTATGCTTGCCTCCATGTGGTGTAATGCAGTTCAGGAAGCCCTGGCCTTTACCTTCTGCAGTGATGCTTTTCCCGTTTGCTAGGAAAATGTTGTCTTTTGCACTGTAATCAACGTTTGTGAAGAAGGTCTCATCACTAGTCATGTGGCTTGTCACTCCTAAGTCTATGCACCAGCCATGTGGCTTGCCGCTCTGTGTCACTTTAAAGGTGCCACTCCATGATGTGTCTGCAGTTTCCTTTGTGGCTGCTTTGACTCTTTCTTTTGTAGTTAGCTTCAGATTTCGCTGCTCAGCTTTCCAGATAGAACAGTCCTTTTTTAAGTGACCAATCCTTTTACATCAAAAACAGGCACTGCTTTCTTCGTTGTGCTTTGTACCTTTGTACATCTTAAGACCTTTGTCATCATGGTGCGTATTTTCTTTCCTTCTGTCATATTCATTGATTAATCATCCATTGACATATTCTAGCGTCAGCTCCTGCTCGGGTCTAAAGCATTAGTAAGAGCAGAATATGTCTCTGGAAGGCTGCAGAGGAGCAAGGCAACAATATGGTTATCTTTGATATCCTCTCCGATGGCACGCAGCTGATGATCTCTAGCATAGCATTCACATGGTCACACATTTGCTGGACTTCTTCTAGTCTTATTTTATATAATTTTCTTAGTAGAAAGAGCTTACTGTTGAGACTTGAACGCTCATGCATTTTCTGTAGTGAAGTCCACATACCTTTGGCTGTTTTCTCTATTCCTATGTGGATAAGCTGGTCATCTTCCACTAGCAAGCTTATAATCGCCTTTGCCTGCCTATTCTTTCTGTCCCAGTCCTCCCTCTCTCCGTCTGTAGGTCTGTCTGTATTCAGCACTTGCCACAAGTCATCCTTGCTAAAAAGCATTTGTAGCTTGAATTTCCACAGCTGGTAATTGACATTGTTCAGCTATGCAATTGCAAACTTCACATCTGACCCACTTGCAATCTTTGCATACAGTACTCAAAGACTCTCTGTACTCACTGAGTTCCAAAATTCTCTTTCCAGTGCCCTGGGTGCCTGGGCTGTGCTGGGTGCACTGGGCCCGTAACCTGTTATCAGAGTATTGAAATATGCGCTAGAAGCTTCTTGATTGCAGAGAATACTTTATTTTCATGGAGGATATCTTTATCATGGAACAAGAAAACAAGAACTGAATAACAAATAAGTGCATATAACAGAGATAGACCATACATCCTGTTATATCATAAAATACATTAACTATACACTATAATTCTGCAGTGCCACCTGCTGGATAGATAGGTACAATGCACACAGTACAGCTGTCCCTCGGTTTTTGAGCTTAATTTGTGAACCGGCTCTGGTCGCGAACCGAATTGGTTGCGAACCGAATTGGTTGCGAACCGAGGCAAATTTTCCCATAGGATTCAAGGTAAATCAGGTTAAGCCGTTCTGAACTTTTTTTTTGTTTTTGAACCACAAAGCTATGAAAAAAAATACAGTACAGTATGAAGAGAGAGAACACTAACCTTGCACATTCCTGTCACCTGCATTTGCCCTTTGCATATTCTTGTCACCTGCATTACTGCTCTGCATTTTCTTTGGAGCAATACTGGATGTACAGTACAGTATGTCTGTGCTAAAAAGCACATGAAAAGCTTCTCAATACTGTACTGTAAGTGTCTTCACAATGTCAGTGTTTTCACAGTACTGTACACTTTCAGTGTCTAACTTTGACCCACGATCACACCAGAGCAGGGAAAAGAAGGGAAAGTGGCCACAAATCGTGTTCGTGAACCAAAGCTTTTGCTAAAATACAAATCCAAAAAAATATACAAAAACAAATGTATTCATCAGTTTTGGCCGATATATATTCTCCCTCATATTTTTGTTAAAAAAAAGTCGCAATCGGTGTATATTGATTGGTTTGCGCAAAAGTTGCCGCATTTACAAACAATGAGAATACATTTATGTGGTTTTTATTTATTTATTTATTTTTTACTAGTAATGGCGTTGACCATTGGCATTTATACAGCGATCAGTGCTATGAAAATGCACCGATTACTGTGTAAATGTCACTGACAGGGAAGGGGTTAACAGTAGGAGACGTTCTAGGGGTTAACTGTGTTCCCTGGTATGTGTTACTAACTAATTATCAAAGATTCTCTACAAATATTACTTCATAGCACCTCAGTCTCAGTTAAAGTGTACAAGAATAGTGTTTACCTTTTCTTTTAACTGCAACTAAAAGGCTTATACCTCGTTTCTGGAAGAGCGGTATACTTTGTCTGACTGGAGTTTGGAGATGGACACGATTGTCATGGCAGAACAATATATATTTTATAAAACATGGGCCACGTGGATCTATTACTGCCCACAGATGTAAACCTGTGGAGCATTATATGACTGTTGCACCCTATTAATATCTGCATTTATTTAATCATGGAGGTAACTAGTGTTGAGTGCTGGGCATTCCGTTTCTCCACACTTCTGTATATACCCCTGCCCAGGCGGTGAGTGTATATCCAAATAATTGGATTTTGATAATCCAATGAATATATTGTATTCCTCCTCACCACATACGCTTGACACCATCTGCACCAAATAAGTTTATCTTGGTCTCATCAAACCACAGTATATGGTTCCACTAATCCATGTTCTTAGTCTGCTTGTCTTCAGCAAACTGTTTGTGGGCTTTCTTGTGCATCATCTTTAGAAGAGGCTTCCTTCTGGGATGACAACCATGCAGACCAATTTGATGCAATGTGCAGCGTATGGTCTGAGCACTGACAGGCTGACCCCCCACCCCTTCAACCTCTGCAGCAATGCTGGCAGCACTCATACATCTATTTCCTAAATACAACCTCTGGATATGAAGCTGAGCACGTGCACTCAAATTCTTTGGTCGACCATGGCAAGGCCTGTTCTGAGTGGAACCTGTCCTGTTAAACCTCTGTATGGTCTTGGCCACGTTGCTGCAGCTCAGTTTCAGGGTCTTGGCAATCTTATTATAGCCTAGGCCATCTTTATGTAGAGCAACAATTCTTTTTTTCAGATCCCCAGACAGTTCTTTGCCATGAGGTGCCATGTTGAACTTCCAGTGACCAGTATGAGAAAGTGAAAGCGATAACACCAAATTTAACACACCTGCTCCCCATTTACACCTGAGACCTTATAACACTAACAAGTCACATGACACCGGGGAGGGAAATGGCTAATTGGGCCCAATTTGGACATTTTCACTTAGGGGTGCACTCACTTTTGTTGCATTAATGGCTGTGTGTTGAGTTATTTTGAGGGGACAGAAAATTTACACTGTTATACAAGCTGTACACTCACTACTTTACATTGTAGCAAAGTGTCATTTATTCAGTGTTGTCACATGAAAAGATATTAATAAAATATTTACAAAAAATGTGAGGGGTGTACTCACTTTTGTGAGATATTGTATATACAGTATATACACATATTCTGTATATATATATATATATATATATACATATATACTGTATACAACTATATACTGTAGCTTACAAAAAAGGCAAGGCATCCTAACATCTACCCAAGAAAAAAATTACAATTGACCAGATAGATTCTTCTATCAAACATAATAGACTCATGAAGAAACTTTGAAATATTTTCAACATGATGTCTGTCATTGCAAAGATAAATACAATTCATCAAAACCGGCTCTCTGTCTTGTATTTTTTTCAGCAGCGACTTTCTGTTTATCATGCTTGATTAAAGATATTCATACAATCATTGTAATCATTTTTCTTCCCGCTGCTTTGAATCATTGTGAATCCCGATGTTTAGGACACTGGAATAAGTTCAATGATGATGCATAGCCAGGCTGCTGATGTGAAATTAGCACAGTAAAAGATTTCAGACAGAGAGGCTCCAAATTAGAGATGAGCTAAATTATTCAAGCCAGTGGGCCATTAGCTCCATTTTTTCCCAAACAATGCTTGAAACAAGCTTTAGGCTTGAGATGGAAAACACAACATATCGTGAAACTTGAACTTTTCGCTGCTGGTGTCACATTTTTTCTTAGTCAACGTGAAAAATAGGGGTTTTGATAGAAGCAAATCAGGCCAGTGTTAAAGTGGTAGTAAACCCTCCTATCATTTTCAGCCAAGGAAGCTGCCATCTTGGCCTCTGTTTAATTTACAACTGCCATGATGCTGCACATGTGATCAGCTATGACACCAGCCAGTTTGGTTTAGAGCACAACCAATGGGAGTGTTACATTTCCGGCACGTGCCGGAAATGAGACTGGTTTCCAACCTGTTAAATGCATGGGTTTACTACCGCTTTAAAGTAAGAGGGTCTGCCTTGGTCAAAATACATTCCTTCTACTTACAGGGGAAGTATATTTTATTTCTTTTATATCTTTATATATTTTGGTCAAAAGTATTTTTTTCGTCAGGTAAATTTAAAAGGAGATTATGGTCACCGCATACACTTTTATCTCAACACCTCTGTAGTTTAGAATGCGGGCTCTGTGAAATGTGTGACACAGCAGTGCCTACTCAAAGGACATAATGTCTATGGGGCGGGGGCATGCTGCCACCTCCGGGCTCAGATTTAGCGGCTATCTAAGTCTGCTGCTATTTTTATGTCACTAGCATTTGGATATGTTTTATGGACTTTGTGTATTGCCTTAAAGCGGAGGTCCGCCAGGGAAAACAAATTAAAAGTCAGCAGCTATACATACAGTAGCTGCTGACTTTTAATAATAGGACACTTACCTGTCCTGGAGTCCAGCGATGTCTGCACCCGCCACCGATCTTCGGATCGGGGGTCAGGTGCAGCCGCGTCCATTGCGGGTAAGGGAACCCAGACGTGTAGCATTACAGCTTCACGCCGGGCACCTTACTGCGCATGCGCAAGGCTCCGCGGCCAGTAGCAGAGCGAGCAGGGAGGAGGGAGCCGAGCTGCTGATGTCAGTGGCCATGGCGGCCGGCCAGAGCTCCCGGATGTGTCTAAAGACAGGTGTCCTCTTCCCCCTCCCCCCCGAAAGGTGCCAAATGTGACACCTGAGGTGTCACACTTTTGGGTGGAACTCCGCTTTAAATTGATATAATAATATACTACACTGTATTTGGCCCTTTTTGGTGTCTGGCTCCTTGCGATGAGCACTCTCTCCTAATACATGGTGCTATTCCTACTCCCCCTAGTGGTGCAGAGCCACAGCTACAGTGAGAAACAAGTGGTGGATGGATAGATGGAGCTGGGTGGCCATAGAGGGATGCTGATCTTTGTTGCTTAACCACTTCAGCTCTGGAAGATTTACCCCCCTTCATGACCAGGACAATTTTTTGCGATACGGCACTGCGTTACTTTAACTGACAATTGCGTGTCAGCGACGCAGTACCCAAATAAAATTGATGTCCTTTTTCCCCACAAATAGAGCTTTATTTTGGTGGTATTTGAATCACCTCTTTGTTTTTTTTATTTTTTGCACTATGAACAAAAAAAGACTGACAATTTTGATTAAAAAAAACAATATTTTTTATTTTCTGCTATTAAACATATCCAATAAAAAAATTTAAAAAATCAAATTTCTTCATCAATTTAGGCCAATATGTATTCTGCTACATATTTTTGGTAAAATAAATTCCAATTGCGCAAAAGTTATAGCATCTAAAAACAATGGGATATTTTTGCTTTTGTTTTTACTAGCAATGGCAGCGATCAGCAAATTACAGCGGGCCTGCAATATTGCAGCGGGCATTCGGACACTAACTGACACTTTTAGGGCACTAGTGATATTGATACAGTGAAGAGTGCTTAAAATATGCCATGTCACTGTACTAATGACAGTGGCTGGGAAGAGGTTAACATCAGGGGCTATCAAATGGTTAACTGTGTGTCTAACCAGTGTTTTACTATATTGTGGGAGGTTATTTTACTGGGGGAAGGGATGGAATTTATTCCCTGTTTTTTAGGGACACAAATTGCATCCCTTGCCTCCTGTCAGAACAGCAATCAGTCTTGTTTACATAGGCAGATCGCCGTTCTGGCTCTCTGCCTGATGATCCGTGGGTGCCAGTGGACATCGAGTCCACGGTACCCATTGATTAGCTCCCACTGTGTGTAATCACAGCGGGAGTGAGCCGCCGACGGCGGCGTGCATATGTGCCACCTACCTGGAAGAGTCGGATCATGCATGATCCAGCGCAGAATAAAACTGCTATAGGGCGGTCCTTAAGTGGTTAAAGCATAAAGCAACTGTATCTGAGCACCAAAAACTGAAAATGCTATTAAATTCCTTTTTAATATTCATGAAGCATTTACTTCCTTGAATCCATCTGCCCTTAGCAAGGGTATGAAGGTTGGAGGGTGTGCTTAGCTAAGAAAGCTCCTCCTCCCCTTCTCCAGACGAAAGAAAAAAATGCCCATGAAAACTCCTGGGATATATGACATAATTTTGGCCTACACCAGAAACCGGAAAGCAATTGAAGAAATATGAAACAAGTTTAAACAAGTAAATATAATATACCTGCCTATATAATAACTAATGCTTAGAATGATTAAAAATAGTAACCGTATTTTTCGCCCCATAAGACACACTTTTTTTCCCCCCAAAAATTGGGGGAAAGTGTCCCTGCGTCTTATGGTGCGAATGCTGCAAAAAAAACCTCCCCCCGCCGGTCCCGGGAGCCCGCATTACACTGCGGGCTCCCAGACACCATAGAGCACCGCTGTGAGTCTTCTGACAGAGCAGCCCCAGTGGCCGAATGAAGTACTGCCACGGCGGCGGCTGGAGATGCTCCATCTTCTATCCCAATGGGGTCTGGCTGCAGAGTGGAGCTCCACCAGGCGCATGTGTGATGACATCATCACAGCGCGGCGGTGGCGGGAGATATGAATCTCCCTTTCAGCTCTGTGTCAGGATGCATTGCATGGAATCAGGTATGGCTGTAATTGATTGGCTCTGGTATATGCTGCATTTCATAGGACTGGTATATGCTGTATTTTATGGACTCTGGTATATGCTGTATTTTATGGACTCTGGTATATGGCTGTATTTTATGGACTCTGGTATATGGCTGTATTTCATGGACTCAGGTATATGGCTGTATTTCATGGCACTGGTATATGCTATATTTCATGGACTCTGGTATATGGCTGCACTGGTAAATATTTTAGTACACCATTTGGTTCAGAATATTTTTTTTTTCTAGTTTTCCTCCTCTAAAACCTAGGTGCATCTTATGGTCACGTGCGTCTTATTGTGCGAAAAATACGGTAATGCCGATTGGTAGTGTTTAGTTATGCTTTGATTTTACAGATCACAGATAATACAACAGTGGAAAATTGGCCAGCAGTAGGACATTTCAATGTGGGAGAATTGGCTGAAATGTACTTAAAGTGGTTGCCAAGTCATGACAACCACTTTAAACTACAGATAAGCCTACAATAAGGCTTACCTGTAGGTCCGGGAAATATCTCCTAAACCTGTATGGTTTAGGAGATATCCCCTGTATCTGCATGTGTCATCAGCACATGTGCACTGAAGAATCGGCACCCGGGGTAGCCCAGGGTGCCGTTTCTTCTGTATTCGTGCCGTAAATGACATCTCCCGTGCGCATGCGCGGGAGTGATGCCAGTGCGGCTCCGCCAATCATATCGCTAGAGCTCACGCTGTGATTGGACGGAGCCGCAGACCCGGAAGAAGGATGTCGCTGGTCACAGTGGTGTGCTGAGACTGCTGCAACAGCTTTGTTCCAAGGTAAGTGTTTCATAATGGGCTAGTATGCGATGCATACTAGCTCATTATGCCTTTGCTTTGCAGGGTTTTTTTTTGGGGGGGGGGTGGGGGGTGGTTTTACAACCACTTTAATGAAAATAGTACAGGCAGGTGTTTTACTACAAGAATTTAGAGATTGCAGATAATACAACAGTGTAAAATTGGCCAGCAAAAGGACAATTTTTAATAGTATAGCAAGACACCCCCAGCTTTTTAAGCACTTTCGGCAGCTGATTTAATCATTTGCTGAGTATGCAGCTTCTTTATCTTTTAATTCTTGCCTATGTTGCAATGGAAACTGTTGCCATCCCCACTGCCTCAGGGTGGCTTGTTCCCACGCCTTGAACCTTGAGCCCACGGTAGTGGCAAACCTGAACCCCATCTCTAATGGTGAACATTACCTGTACTTAACACTTCTACCCTAGTCATACATAATGTCACCATTTTTTATTATAATAAAAACACAAAGACTGCATTATTTTTTCTTTTGTGAGACAAAATTTGTTTACTTCGAAGCTGAGCTCCAGACAGATATAAGGCACAAATGACTGCAAATCTGTATTTGTCAGTACATCATCAAATGTATTTTTCTAAATGTAAGTACCTTGGTATCAGCCTCTTCCAATCCCCAGTACAACAGAGCTCATACTAGGAGAGGGCGAAGCAGCACATGGGCCCAGTCAGTCGTCCTGCAGTGCCCACGCGCAGTGTAAATCTCAGGACTGAGTGAACAGAAGTAAAAATCCTTTGGCAGGTAAAACAGCTTTCTTATATATATTTCGTCAATGTATTTAGCTGTTTTCCAGAGGTTCAGCTTATAAAAATGTAAGATGTAATCATTCAGGGAAAAAAAATAAAATAAATATGGTGCAACACTGACAAGAGCCATTTATAGCATTGATACATTTATTTAATTTTAACATTTTAATTTGCAGCTTGCTGCGGCTTTGACTTGGAAGACATGAAGCTGTTTATCTCACTTTATGGGATCTTGTTGAAACACAACAAATGTCACTAAATAAATCAGGGAAATGTGCTTAAAGCGGAGTTCCACCCTATTTAAAGTCAGTAGCTACAAAAAGTGTAGCTGCTGACTTTTAATAATCGGACTCTCACCTGTCCCTGGCTCCAATGATGCAGCCACCCCCAGTGTCGCTCTTCTCCCCCTCCTCTGTACTGTGCCGGCATCCCAAGTGTGGGCATCCGGCTGTGGCTTCAAAGCGGGGAGTGCACTGCGCATGTGCGAGTCACGCTGTGCACTGTGGATGGCCGGCGTATCTTCTGAGACCTGTGACATGTCCCAGAAGATTGTCGGGTGGGAGGGGGGGAAGGTGAACTTCCTTCTGGCTCCGTGGCGCCAGGAGGACGTCGGACCCTGTGAAATCAGGGTCCACGGTCCCCCCCCGGCTGGTGGGTCTGTCGGTCTTCCCTGCTTCTCCCCCAACCATGTCTCCTCCCTCCTCCCCCATGGCCAATAAGATTGCTTCTTCTTTGACTAATCGGGAATGGGTCTCGACCTGCTTTCTGATTGGCTGGGAGGAGAATCAGTGTGAGAATACCGAATATTCATTTGCTATTATTACACAACTGGATGGGCTGAGAGTGCAGTGCTCTGCGCCCTGAGCCCACCCTTTTTTGAAGCCTATTAGAGCCTCAGACTCTAATCATGTGCTTAAAAAAACACCCCCCATTGGAATACTTGGTCCGGTGCCCTGTATGTAGATCAGGGGGCCGGACGCATGGATGGGGGGCTGCGCCCATGCGCCCCTAATGGGTGGGCCGCCACTGGGTGCCGGGTTCACAGAACACAGGAGCAAGAACTCTGGGAGCACTGGGGTGCTGACATCACAGGAACAGAAGCAAGAGTCTCTATAGGCGCAAGGGTACTGGGATCAAGGAACACAGAAGCAAGAGTTTCTTCATGCACTGGGGTGCTGGAGTCACAGGGAGAAAGAAGTGAGATTCTTTGGGAGTTGTCAGGGTGCACAAATGGAAGACTGGAAGCTCACTGGGAGTTCAGAGGTTACATGGTGACTGAGCGAAGGAAAGCCGGAGTTAGTAGGGGTACGCGGAGGCATGGTGTGTGGGAACACAGCAAGCCACAGCTTTAGGAATCCTCAAAAAGAGAGAGATATATGGGGACTCTGCAGCTAGCATACAGTTTAGTATAAACATCAAACAAAACATGCAATGACCCTTTAAGGCAGCGCCCGGCAGCGAATTGGCAATGGAGACCTCTGATTGGCTACATGCAAGTGGCCTGTGTAGAGAAAGACTCTGTGCTAAAGCAAAGTGCCGCTGTGTGTGACACCTCCCTAGGTAAAGAAAAGTGTAGTTGTCCTTTAAATGGTTTAAAAGGGTTTCGTATGATAATTACAGGAAGAGGAAGCTCATGAACACAACCAAGCTTAAAATCTGTGAGCTGTATATAATTATTTCAGAAAATACCGACCATATTTCTAAACAGCTCGTTCTCTGATTTCTCTAGACCCTGTAAGGATTCAGCTCCAGCTAAAGCTGCCAATTCCTGGCATCCAGTGTTCTGGAACACTGCACATTTAAAGGTACTTGTGCTATAATAGATGGCTGTGCACAACATGTGGCCCTGCTTGAATGCAAGTGAATGCATTTATCTATCACTAAAAATATACTCTTTGCCAGAAAGTACAATTGTGTGTAATATACTTGCAAATTGGCAAATATAACTTGTTGAGAGAAAAAAAATGCAGAAAAAAAGTCTTTTGATTTAATGCAAATCTCAGTTTAAGGAAACTAGTGCGATCCGCCACACTTTTGTTTCCTTAAATAATCCTTTCAAATGAATGCGCTCGGCTGATCACACAGAGCTACGACGCCCACAATCATACAATTATGTTTAGCTGCTCTACGCATGATGATCGCTCAAATCCCCAACAGCGAACAGAAAATGTATATTTTTTGAAAGGGGGGGAAGGGGATGTTAGAAAGTTTATTTTTAAAAAAATACACCACCTTAACATTATCTTGTGCTCAAAATTATACTATCCTTTATTTTACTTAGTGTTCACTTTCACTTATTAAAGTAAAATATATCTGAAAGTAATCATGTTTACATTTTATGTTAGCTCTGGCATACAGTATCACCATTCATTTATATAATTTAAAGTGCTCCCTCTACTGGTTACCTGTGAGAGATCCTTCTTGAATAACTGCTGCAAGAAAATGCAGAAGAGGCAATCTGGTATGAAATAAGTTGCAATTTGGACTTTCATTACTTAGACTCCATTCACACCTTCACATTCCGAGAACACCAGCAAAAAAACTTGCATTTCTATGTGCAATGCACAAAAACTGTGCCAAAACATGCATTGCTATTCAGGGGAGGGCTGGCAGCCTTAGGCCTGGGGGGCAAGTCCAGTCAAGTGGCCCATTTAACCACCGAATCAGCTCACCATCCATGCCCACCTGGTTTTATAATGGATATTGAGGTTATGAAGTAAGACAAATATGATACAATGTGGTAACATAATTTAATGTTAATAGCAACAAATGAGCTTTAACAAAAATAATGCATCAATGCAGCCTCACCACCCACCAATGCTGCCTCACCAGTGCCCATCAATGCAGGCTCACCTCCCACCAATGCAGCCTCACCAGTGCCCACAATGCAGCCTCACCAGTACCCCCCCCCCCCCTTTTTGCCTGGCCCCTACTTCCTTTCTCCACAAGAAAAAAGTGTGAGCGTCAGCGGGCGACAGCCATTTTTAATGTTAGTTAGGGTGGCCTGGCGGGCAATTGCCACCCTGCCACCCGACCCTGCCCTCCCCAGTTGCTATTGCGGTTCCATTATTTCTTTGCCCAAAAATTGCACAAAATGCTCTTTCCAGAAACCCAAGAGGTTTACTGCCAAAAAAGGTGCAGAAGCTACTTTGGCATGTTTGGCATGCACAGGGCAGCACATTTAAGTAAACGGGCAGCCCTTTGCTGTAAGATCAATGCGAAAGTAAACGTGCAAGAAAAAAAATGTGGCGCATTGCACAGCTGTGAATGGAGTCTTAAAGGTAAATTCCAGCTAATTATACAATTGGAGTAAAAAGATATAAGTTGTTTTACCTGCCAAAAGGTTTGTAATTCTGTCCATCCAGTCCTGAGATATACACAGCTCTGACACAGCAAAGCTAGGTTGATAGTGACCAGACTTTTAGCACTGCGGTTAAGCAGTACAATCCGGTCACCCCCCACCCCCAGCTGTCAATTGGACAGTGCGTCCAATGTTCATTGCCAGCTTCATTTATTTTCCAAAAGGGGGATTATACCAAGTCAAAATCAAGCAATTTCTGTAGCGTCCTCCTCTATGTAGCCTGTTAGATAAAGTATGTTTTTGGCTTCACTGCAGTGAATGGAGCAGTGATTAATTGTTTTTGTCTGTTCAAGGTTTATTAAGCTGGGTGTTTGATTTCTCACACCTGTTTCTGGAATCCAGAATTCCAGAATAAAGGGCAGAGAGATGCAGATGGTCAGTATGAATATTTATCATGCCCCAGCCAATCCCTGGAAGGAGGCATCCAGAAGATTGCCAGGCAGGAGATAAATATTTAGGAAGCTCTAGGTGAGTGTTCTTCCTCCCCAGGAGGGTACCAAGTCTCTAGGGGGTTGCGGCTGCCCCTAGAGACAGCTGGAGTGAGTTGTAGTCTGGGCCTCAGCAAGAGCTGGGCTGAGGGCCTAGAGGAGATTGCTGCCTGATTTTTGATAGAGGGCACTATCCTGAAGTCCTGGTCTGGAGAAGTATATTTTATCTCCCTCACTGAGGATCTACCTGAGGATGCTGGGTGATAGATGGCTCCTGACTGAGTAAAGACCTTCACCGGCCCCAATCCGGCAGTCTAGAGGATGCTTTTTTAAATTTATTGCTGAAAAACTTTAACAGGAAAGATGTTTAGGTCAAATTCCTGGGGGTCTATTAGTTGTGCAAGTGCCAGAAGGGAATTAAGTGCCAGAAGTTTCTATATGGACCGCTGCTGTAGGGTACTAGATATACTGGCTATTCCCTGTTACCTCCAGAAAGCTACTGTTGGAAGATTAGTGAGATTTATCCTCCGGTAGTGCTACTGATTGTTTTGGAGTCCTGTGACCTAAACCCCTTTCCTGGTAAAGTTCTTAAATCTTAAAAAGGCATCCTCTAGACTGTGATTTTGGAAGTGGTGTGAAAGGACTGGTGCTTGCTGTGGTAACCAATTATTACCAGTGGCCCCTATGGGGGCAGTGCTACATTTTGCTACACTACACTGTGTTCTGAAACGTAACTGTATGGCACAGTATGTTATAAACAATTAACATTTTTTTAAATATTGTTTTAACTTTTTATTTTTTGTTGCCTCTTAGTTCTGCTGATCTCCTCCAGCTTGTTCTAGTTACTTCCTGTCTATATACACTCTTTTCGACATCAACTGCACATCATTGCTCTGGACCAACTTTCTGTTAATGACCATGATGGGCAAGACCTGCACGATGTTGTTGACACAACCACTTGCAGGCAGCCTCCACAAGTGGTGTATATAATAGGGTGAAAAAACAGAATCATGGTTAGGAGACAGTAGCCACCCCATAACAGGAAGCACCTGATCAACCGTTCTCATTTCAGGATCACCAGCTATCTTTTAAAATTAATGTGTTAAAGCTTAAAGCTCATCAAAAATAGAAGAAGCATGTAGGGTAGGGGTAGTATGGTGGAAGTCACGTCCTCCATGTTCCCCTCCTTGTTGGGTGCCAAGGGTCACATGGGAGGCCTACCCTGGGTCGGGTCCTTCTGGGCTATACTATGCACTTTTAGCCCTACACATGGGATACCTTTACTTGAACGAATGACTGGACTTCAATAAACTCTCTAGATGTATTATACACCACCAAGGTCGTTGATGCATTTAGGAGGGACACGCTGAGCCAATGTCCCCGCCACCTGCCCAGCGTATTACCACTACCACCGGATAACTAGCACTGAATTCATGCATGCTCTTCACTGAGGGCTTCATGTACACAGGCTTACATTTACCGTGGCCACAGGAAAACACAAAATGCGGCACTTTTTGCATTTTCCCACAGCCGATGGTCAAAAGGTTCCTATCCTGAAAGCTATTCTTTGGTCCGGAGTGGTTCAGGGAAGGAAGGTTGAAGCTCACCTAAACGCGTCAGCTCCTAAACTCTGCTAAAAACCTATGTGTACATTGACACATAGGGGTTGATTTACTAAAACTGTAGAGTGGAAAATCTGATGCAGCTGTGCATGGTAGCCAATCAGCTTCTAACTTCAGCTTTTTTCAATTAAGCTTTGACTAACAAAAGCTGGAAGCTGGTTTCTATGCAGAATTGCACCAGATTTTGCACTCTCCAATTTTAGTAAATTGATAATATAGGCTTTTATGGCGTAGAGTTTAGAAGCTTTGGCAAACAAGTACGTTTAGGAGCTGCCAGTGTAGACTAGTGTACATGAAGCTTAATTCCTTCTCTTCCGTACCTGTGTACAGGCTGAGGACCTATGTGGTGCTGATCTGCTCCCATTGCTATGGGAGATGCACCTGTTCACAGAGAGCGTGCTGAGAATCCATCCTTCTGTTAGAAGGCATCCCATCTGCCCCATGTACATGCTCACGACAGGCTGCTAGACCTCGTGCACTGTTATCTTCATACTCCAATGTGCTTAAGTGACCCAAACTGTAGACTATATGTGCCGGTTACTTGCATTATTACACCCCTCGAGTAACTTCAGACCAGGCAGAGGCAATGTTTCAAAAGCTTTACTTAAAGTGATTGTAAACGATCACCTTGTAAAACAACCCATTCAGTTTAAATAGAAACGAAAGGCAAAACATTTGTTTATAGTTATAAAAAAATATAAATAATGTGTTTTTTAAAGGGGTACCACATCCTTTTAGCATTGATAATATAGGAGGAAAAAAGAGACAGATGGACTTTTTATGCCAGAACATAAGTAATATATTAAAATACCTTGTTTATATTTAGGTAACATCACAATATGATTTTTTTTGTCTAGAAACAGCCCATGAGATTAAAAACATCTGCATTACACAAAACACATCAGTACACATATAGTATGCCTCCCTTTGCTTATAAACATATGGACCTCGGTATAGATAAATTAGTGTAGATATTCCTACCTATGACCTTCCACATAGGTAAGTTGCCTCAATGCATTTTGGGGGAGAACTGTTTTTTCAGGAGGTATAGGGGAGTAAGATAACACTATAATTTGTGAAAGAATAAATATTACAGTAACAATATACAATTATCACAAAAATAATATCATTTTACAACATAGCAATATTATTTTACAATCACTCACCAAACCAATGGTAGGTACAACGCACTGGAGGGGAGGTGTCAAAGCCCAAAGCAAAAAGTATCTCCACCTTAGGGCAGGTGTGGGAGCTAATCTAATTGGCACTCAAAATTTCTGAAATTATATAACCATAAATCTAGGGTAAGTATGCACCTACCACCAACCACCCAAACAGTAATATACCCCAAAAAAATCTAGAAAGATAAGCATGTACTTAAATGATGGAAACAGCAATACATAGGAGTTGGAGGCTGGAAAGGTCTTAGCCTGAATGCTAGTAACATGTTCCTGACACACAGGCTCTTCCAAATTGGCACCCAGAGCCCTTGGCAGAGGACACATTGGTCCTATGAGGGGTTCCTCCTAGCGTCAGTAGTAAACAGTGATCATGTGACCTATGTGACCTAAGTGATTCGTATGATGGTTTTATCAAGTCCTAGCACTACTAACCCAATTCTCCTGCAGTGATGCTCCTCCATTTAGCAGAGGCTGACTCGGACCACCGTCCCACCTGCCTGCACACATGCCACACCAGTTTTTAAACAATGCCTCTACTGCCCACTGCCATTTAGCAGTTAAACAATGGAAACAAGACTTATCTCTTGGAGGCGTGGGGCTAAATCTCAAATTTGGCAGAAGTCAAGTACCTATATACAGTCGGGGCCTAGGATCCAAGGGGGTCCCTAAGCATACTCTGATTAATGTGAATATAGTTCCATGCAGACACGACAAAGCCTTTGCATTTCAGCACTTTTGTTATCTTTTAGGCCAGGTTAGGTTCTCTCCAAGAAAGTCATGGCCAGTTGACTCTGAATGAGTGGTGAACATATTGCAAGTACATCATAGATACAAGGATTTCATGCTTAATGCATACCAAATGCCTTTCATTAACTGAAACTCAATAAACACTGGTGTGGAAGGTGCCTGAATAGAATCAACTGCTTACCTGAAAGAAAAAATGTGCAAACAAAAAACAAAACAAAATGAACAGTGTTCCTGGCCCTGCTCTCCCATTGATAGTAATTATACTGTGGTTTATGAACTTGAAAATTGTGTTTTAAATGCAAGTACAATGCAGTTAATCAATACCCATTGATACAAGCCAAGAATAGTATGCACCCCATATTAATAGGATGACTAAAGCGCTACTCTGCAGCCTTGAAATGTTGTCTGTATAAGGAGCAATTCATAAACTTAACATAAAGTTATTCTCCTTTCCAAGAAGCCTTCCCTTTTTTTACTGATGGGTTCTGACAGGCAGGAGGGCAGGCTGCCGTAGCTTGGTGCAAATGTAGCAACTGGCATCTCAAATGACATCAACTTGGCATATCACATATGTGCCCTGTTAGAGTGGTTGTAAACCTTCTATACCCAGTGAAGTGAACAGTATAAGATGATAAACAGAGATGAAACAAATCTCCCTATATAAGTTTTACATGTATATCTTCGGTCATCAGCTTGCTATATTCTTTAGAAAGTGCACATCATGTTAGAGAATTTTTCTTCCTGTTCAGTACTGGGAGTAGATTCCTGGCATACACTGTGTGAGAGCTGATTGGAGGAAAGGCACACACTTCCCCTCCACATAGGCCAGTGGTTCAAACTCCGGTCCTCGGGACCCCCCAACAGGCCAGGTTTGCAGGATAACTGAAATACATCACAGGTGATATCATTTGCTGCTCAGTGATTGCAGTATTCTAGTCTGTATCTCCCCAAGGTAATACTTAAAATCTGGCCTGTTGGTGGGTCCCGAGGACCGGAGTCGAGAACCACTGACATAGGCAAAGGAAGGAAGGAATGTGCAGAGCTGTCTTGTGAATAGACCAGCTCTCTGCTAATCTTTTTTTAGCACCCACCACAACACACATTTCAGGCTGGTTTTATCTTGGTTGTCGGAGAACTTGTCAGAAGTTATCATGCTGATACACTAATAGAGGAATGGAGCAAAAGAAACACACAGGACTTAGGGCTTTGGAGAGAGATAAGAAAACACTAGATATATGTGCCCAGGTCAAATTTCATGAATCGGGTTTACTTCTACTTTAAGTGTGTAGCATGGAGCTACTGCAATACTTCCTTTTCTTAAAACTCTTTTGAAAGAACTCTCCATTGACCTGCTCCTTGTTAGCCATTATTAAAAAGAATATATATATATATATATATATATATTTAATATTGTTTAAAGACAAAAATAAAATATTTAAGAAAGATTCACATTTTTTTAGTCAGGCAAATATGAAATATTGCAAATTAATATTATATATATTTACATTTCAAGCCAGCATGTGAATCTCTAGGCTCCTACTCACACGTTTACCATACTAGTCTTGGCTGCTTTGCATTCATGTTTCATTCTTCTCTGCTTTTTCTGTCTCCATACAGACTTTCAATTAAAGAGAGACAGTCTGAAAGACCCCTTTCACACCAAGGCCTTTTTCAGGCATTTTTGCGCTAAAAGTAGCACATTAAAAGCGTACCAAAAACGCTCCCCATGCATCTCAATGGATGCTTTCACACCGAGGCATCGTGCTTGCTAGGCGTTGCTAAAAGTCCTGCAAGCAGCATCTTTTCAGCTTGTTTTGTGCGCTCAAAATAGTGCTTCAAAAACGCTCATGTCCATTGAAAATAATGGTTAAGTGCTTGAAAAGCGCATGAAATGCGCATGAAATGTGCACTGAGGCTGTGGGGAAGGTCACATGATCTGAATGCTACAGCAACACGAATTGTCCTCTGGTGGAGTGCATATGTTGGGATGCACCCAATAACAAAGTCTCTGCCTCTGTTTGAGGATATTTTCCCAAAAAAGTAGCACAAACATCGGAAGCAGCTCATAATACTTCATCTTCAATCTGCACTCTGTCTTCCACCACGAGATACCAGGAAGTGAACGGGATGTGATGTAGAGGGGTGGGGTTGTTAGCCAATGCCAACGCTTCAAAAGCGCTTAAAAAGCGCTTCAATAACGCCATTAGCGGTGCGCTATTTTTAGCGATAGTGCGTCTAAAGCGCGGCAAAAACACACTTAGCTCATGGTGTTTTACAGGTGTTTTTACAACGCCTTGGTGTGAAAGGGGTCAAAGTGTTTGCTGTGCTTTCTTTTTAGAAAACCCATAGTTTTAAGTGTTCCCTGTGATAAATGTTTGTAAAAAAAAAGTATATAAATATTAACACAGATAAAAGAAAGAAAACATAGGTTTAAAATGTACAAACTTAAAAAAGTAAGTAAGTATGTTCATTTCATACCTTGGTGATCCCTGTGGATGTGGAAAATCACTGTACTAGCTGCCACTACTACAGTGATCCTTGCTATCTTGCAGGTTCCATGCTGAGCAGCTATGTTGCTGCATAGTGCATGCATTGTGCAGACTCCATTCAGAGAACACCATGTATTTTTTTAGATGAATGCAAGGCATTCTCTGATTGGATAAAGTGGAGATCATGACATTACCACCCCGCCTCTCCACCTTGTTGATCAGAAAATTCTTTATATTTATTGAGGAGGATGCAAGGCATTCTCTGAATGGTGCCTGTGCCAAAGGAGCAACCCCTTGTATTCAGCAAGGTGGGCACTTGGCATGGGACCCTGAAGATAGTGAGAATCACTGTAGTGGAGGCAGTTACTACAGTGATTCCTAGCCTCCTCAGGGATCGGCCAGGTATTGAATATGCATATGTTTACATATAACATTTAATGTAACTATGCAAAAATATCCATGCCTGGAATTTAGCTTTAAGCAAAATAGGAGTGTATGCACATTTACACATGCCGATAAACATTCTCTAAGAAACCTCAGAAAATAAGAAGCTATTGTGTGACGGCACCTGCTTTCCAACCATGGCACACTGGGTATGGCAACCTGAATACCATCCAGGCTAGAAGGCCTGGCAACGCAAGGAACTTTGGTACCCACCGATTTTCTTTGACCTTCTCTGAGTCCATTTTCAGTGTATTTCCTTTTATTTCTAAATTCTGTCTGTGACTTTAAAGGGTCAGTCCGCCAAAAGAAGTATGATAAAAGTAAACCTGTCATTGCTTCCATCTCTTTTTGAAAATATGTAATTGCTTGTCATACTGATGTTTTGGCATTGGCACTTTGAGTCACTGACTTATAACTTATACGTATTTGCTGCAGGCTTGTTCTAGATGCAAATCAGATGTACTGAAGCCAGACCTAGACAGTCGATTAGCATTTTTAGAAGAAGACCAGCAAGGACAGCCGCCATTTTTCCCTAATGACAAGTGTACTTTGAACTATAGGAGTCTGGTGGGCTATGTCACCTACTGAAAGCTTATATTTTTTGTGTGAAATTAGAGATGAAATCTGACTTGTCTCAACTGTCCATTTTGTATTGTAGAAGCTTTTGCACTGCATGCAGAATTAAAGTATTTCTAAAACCAACACTTTTTACTTTAGTTTTGAATAGAATATAGAAGGATTACCATCCCAAGCCTTTATAGCCTTTTCCCCGGTGGGAGATTCAGCCCATTTAAGCAAATGTAAAATTCTGAGTAGTCGCCGGAACAGGAATACAGATCAAGATCCTGTACTAACTAATATGGCACATAGATAATAAATTCAGTATAAAAGGTGATATGGCTTCCCTGTATTAATGTATTCCCCCCAAAAAGGCGTATGAAAGTTGAATTCCCCTTTAACCCTCCAGAATCGACCAAATCCTAAAATATAATTTTTAGGGATTGACCCTTAACATCATTTCAACTTCTTACTGTAATGTTAAGCCACCTTAACGTAAATGCAATGAAGAAAATGAATTATGAGCTGATGAGCTTTGCCACTGGTGACAGCTATAATTATACAGAGTGCAAATAATGTAGAGGTGTAAGGGAGTTGTTTTAATACTCTTACTAAAACCTGTGATGAATGACATACAAGCGTGCATGCAGGGATGAAAGGGCAACGCCTGTGACAAGGAGACAGTGATTAATGGTTGCCGATGAATGGGAGATTCCCTGAGACCTGGCGGTGACACCTTTTCCATAATGATATCCAGTGCTGCAAAGTTCCTTCTAAAAAGAGCTTATCATTTAATGCCCATTTACACTGTCTCTGCTGATTAAACCTTAATGATAAATGTGATCCCTCTGCTACTGACACAGAGCTTTGTGAGAATTTTGGTCTGTAAGTACTCATCTACTACCATGGCTGAAAGATAATAGAAGGGCCAGTCCACCCCAAACTGAAATGTATGTTATTGCATATGGACATATTCAACTATTAACTAGCTGCTTACATCACTTAGGAACTGGGGACCAAATTGACAGCTCTGGCTGAACAATGCTTCATGGGAAGAAGTACCCTGTTGTTTCATACTCAGAAGTAGAGATGCCAAGTTTAGATGCTCATCCAAAACCCACATGGCCGAGCTCGCCAGGAAGCTATCACCTGTAATGAGCCAATCCTCTGCGACCAAGGCATTCCCTGCCCGTTCCATATGTCCCTTGTATACATGCAGCTGTGGGATGGGGAATGTCCTGGCTAAAGATGGCTGACCTATTACAAGTGATAGCTTGATGGTGGGCTTGGCTGCATAGTTCAGAAGAGTGTCTGAATAAACCAAGCTCATCCCTACTCTGGGTATTTTGTGACAGCTGTCATGGAGCAGCAGCATAGTACAGAATAAGGTGTGTAGGTGAAGGGGTGGGCTTTGACGGGACTTTGTCATGCTACCCTGAGATCCCATTCACGCCTGAATACATGGTATTGCAACATCATTTTCATGCATTATTGAGAATTGCAAAGCACACTTGTTAAATGGCCCATTCAAGAAAGAATAAGCTAAAACACACTTCAACACATAAGAATCTGGGATGTGTTGCAATGCACATGTGTTTTGAGAGTGCATTGGGGTAGCATTCAGGATGAATGGAACCACAGCATATCAACGCACGTTATGTGTGTTACTGCAACACAACTGGTGTAAATAAGAACTGAAAGGCCAAAGTGGCAATCTCTTTAAAATTTTGAGTCAAGTTAATTTTTCCAAAATGTTACAGCTACACCATTAAAATAAAATTTCAGGCTTTACTTAATCTTACTAGTCTTAGGTTGGCCATACATGGTGAAAATTTCTTGGTTGCAGGAAATAAATTTGCATGATTCCCCCATCAACACAGACAGTGCTGACAGGGGTAACCAGCAATTGTCTTCTCCCAGGGGGGTGGCAGGCAGGGGAAGCTGTCCCCGCCGGGAGAAGACAGTCATTATTGCTAGCAGCTACAGCAGCCACTAGCGATAATCGCAAGAGAATCCAGCAGGCTGGTTGTATCCAAGTTGATCAACTCGGTACATTCAGTCTGCCCATTAACGGTTCGAATCTCGGCCAGTTACTGCTGAACCGGCCAAGATTTGAACAGTGCATGACCAGCCTTAGAAACATTCAGCCCCTTCCTCCTAACACCTATTCTGATTAGCTTGTGTAAGAAAGATGTATATATTTACCTATTTTTAGCCCGCTCCAGTCCAGTCATGCGACCTTTCCTGTATCAACCAGGACCAGCTGCAGTGTAGAAAAGAGAGTGCTTGATGATGTCTGGTTATGGCAGGGAGCAGTGATGTCACCCATAGGCTCCTAGGGCCCATCTGTTATCAGTGCTCCTTCCCCTCCCCTGCAGCGGTCTCTGGCTGACACAGGGGACCTGGATCACATGATGGGACCAGAATGTCCTGAAAATAGGTAAGTATATAAATCTTTCTTACACAGGTTAGTCAACATAAGTTTTAAGAGATGGAGGGAGCATTCTAAGACTAGTTAGGTAAAGCCTAGAATTGTACTTTAACAAGAGAAATCTTTCATTTTATTTCAGGTTTTGAATTTTTTCTTTAGAGAAAATTGAGTACTGTCCGTGATACTTTTTAATTTGCACTAACTTAAAATTTTTCAGGACAAGCTTTCGGGGTGTGTCCCCTTCTTCAAGATCCAAGCAGTGCAGTACTGCTTGGACCTTGAATACTGCTTGGACCTTGAAGAAGGGGCCCCCTCCGAAAGCTTGTCCTGAAAAATTGTAAGTTAGTGCAAATTAAAAAAGTATCACGGACAGTACTCAATTTTCTCTGTCGCAATTGCATTAATATGGCTACAATCACCTTAAGCATGATGGAACATATTTTTTCTTCAAAAACCTTTCCAAAGAAACAAATCTAATATCCCAAAATTAGTCACTTTATATCTACATTGCAATAATCATGTTGCGTTTGGCCAACCCAAGCTATATCAGAGATACAATTATTACTGAAAGCAGTGCGGTACATTGGTGGATTGAGAAGCCTTGAGGCAGCTGAGGGAAACAGGAGCCGGTCAGTGCTTCCAAGATTATTCCTTGGGGTGAAAACAAACACAGAAAATAATTTGCAAGAATAAATGTAATTCTCATTCTTTCTGCTGCCTCTCCTCTAATCTCACATAATTGTCCACACTTGTGGTCTGCACAAAGGAATTCTGCAATTGCTTTCATCAAAACGCAGCTTTGTGTTTATTAACCTAGACATTGCCAGAGCAGCAAGAATCTCATAGTGTTTCTTGCTATATTACTTGCAAATGTGGCCATTAAAGAGGCCTTGTCACCAATTTAACTACAATCTCCCCATAACATTATATGTGCTTTTAACCTATTTTATGTATGTTATTTACTGGTAAAAGACCCCTAAAAACTGCTTCTGGGTGCCAATGATTGTTTTCCACTGCCCATGCTAGACAATGTAGTGACCAATGACCACTCACCATTGTGAGCATTATGATGCTGCTACACAGCCCCCCGGGCTAGGGATGCCACCTCATCCCTAATACTGAACACATATTAATTACACAGGTTCTGTGGCTAATTTAATGCAGATAAGGCACTAAGTGAGTTTAATTACTACCGTTATCATCCACAGAACCAGTACAATTAATATGTGTTCGGTTTTAAAGGGATAAGGTGGCAACCCTAATGGCATTTTGTAAATGCCTGGACTGTTACATTGGCTGGTGGGGGATAATCATCAGCGCAGCAGGGCCCTGGGGGGGGGCATGGGTGTTATGAGTTTGCTCATCTTTTTGATATTTGTGAAAAGGTGAAATAACCCATTAAGGCAGAATGTGGATAGTATCAGCTTTGGCCTCTCCCATCCCTTCAAGTGGTTGTCAACCCGTGACAACCACTTTAACCTACAGGTAAGCCTATAATAAGGCTTACCTGTAGGTTCCCTGCATATCTCCCAAACCTGCACGGTTCAGGAGATATGCAGTGTACTCGCATGTGCCTACGTCTTCCGTGCCGTTCCTTCACTGAGATCGTGTCGTGACTGGCGGCACCCGCACGCATGATGTTACGTGACTCCGGCCAGTCACAGAGCCAGAGACCGCATCCCCGGAATTAAGAGGGGCAGAAGATGGACATGGCCTGGAGCGGGGACATCACTGGACATCACAGGCTTCCAATGCAGGTAAGTGGCACATAATGGGCTAATATGCGATGCATATTAGCCCATTATGCTTTTACATTGCACGGTAACATAGAGGAAGTAAAACCCATCAGGGTTTACTTCCTCTTTCAATTGACATTGAAAAGGAGTGCAATAGACACATATATACCACCCCATTTGCACTGTCTCTGGTGGCATAGCCCCACCCTAGACAACCCACAAGCGCATCGTCCTGTCTGGTTACTTCATGCCCCAGCTGAAGTCTCATAAGACGAAACGCGTTGGGTATCGTGAGCCCCATGCTCTTCTATTGCGCTCACATATCTTTGGAATTCCATGCGATGATTATTGGATTGAACACGTGAGTGTATCCGATTTTAAATAAATTCACTTTTTTATCTGGTATCGCACTATGTGCGTTTTTATATTTTATGGATGGATCCTCGATGGATTTTTTTGAGGTGAAGGGTGGATGAAAAAATTCTGTCTCCCGGGTTTGCCTATCGATGATCACATGTTTGGATGAATAAAGTGGATCCATTGTTTATACATACCAAGATGCGTCCGGAGAAATAACCTTAGATGGTCAACACAAATCTCCATATCCATTGGGACGTGCCTGGATTAATGTTTCATGCAATTTATCTACTTACCGTTGGTAAGAGTATTTAAACTTGTTTGGTGGTAGATGCACGTGTCTACGGTGGGAGTGGTGTTTTCATACACCGAACATCATTTATTCATCATTCATCACAATTTATATGGACTTTATTATTTAATACCTATTAACTGTTTTTTAAGCGCGACACTTTATATGTATCTATGATTTTGTACAATTTATGTTGAGGTTGTGGTGTTTGCTGCTCATTAGTGGATGCGCAGTGTGTACCCCTCTCTCTTTCATTTACTCTGGGCTGTTCCTGGTGGCTCCCAACTTGTGGCCCATAGTATTTACAGCAGGGTGAACTCAGGGTAGGCAACCTGGGGTCAGCACGCCACTAGTGAATATCAGTCAGCTCTTAGACTCTACTCCCTGGAGGATCCTACATCACCTGCCCTCACATGGGAGCATCCTCCTACGATTTCAGTCTAGTTTCCAGAACTTCCCTCTCCCAGTGTGCTCCAGCCTGCTTCCTACTCCTCAATGCTAGCTCCTAGGTTTAACCTGTTCCATGGTGCTCTGCTCTATAGTGAACCAGCTGTCCATGTACACTTCTTGGGTAAGCCTTTCACCTCTCATTGGTTATTACTTAGAGTGTAGCTAGAGGGTCCATATTGGCATAGTTGATATTCTGATGCCCCCTTTGTGAAGTGAGAGGCCGGCGCACAGTTTTGACCAATTGTGCTCCTGCACCTGGTTTAGTGCAGGAGCATAAAGGGCCTCTTGAAAGTAAGATATGCATAATATGAAGATTTCTCTGTGGCATTGTTTGCTCTCCGCAACTTCTGCTCCCAATGTTTGAACAATTGTAATCAGCACCTAGACTTCTATGCGGCTGCCAATTGTAATTAATGTGCTGAAAACGTAGACTCTGCAATCATACAAAAGTAGTATAATCAATGAAAATGGTGTTTTTACAAGGAAGGGTGCTATGGAGGTAAATGCAAAAGTTACATGCCATTCAGGCCCTATTCACACCTATGTAGTCCTGTGCAGTAAATAACGGGCGTTATGTTGCAAGGCACCAGACACTGTGTTGAGCTAATTCATTTGACCAGAAATTGCACCTGTAATATTTTTCATGAAACACAGCATTGCAAGGCACGGTAGCTGGAGGTACATTCCTTTGCATTGTAATTAATGAAAAATGAGTTGCGTTACTGGGCATTGCTGTAAAAAGTGTGGTAATGCAAAAAATTGGTGTAAAGCTGTCCTATAAAATTAAAACCAGAAAGTGCTTAAGCGCAGTCAGGAAACCAGCATTTTCAGAAGTAGGTCACCATTGACAGCATTCACATTTTCTTAAAAATGCATATAAAATGCAAATAAGGTCCTCTGAGGTGGTGAGAATGGAACGTAAAATGAGGTCACATTTAGCAAGTGTAGCCGGATGTGTATTGCCTTTTCTAATAGCTATTAATTAATCAAAATACCTCATATGGATGTATCTTCCAGGTATGTTATACTACAGAAGTGACGTTTCAAGATCCCACACCATATATTACTATGCACACAGAATAGAGGAAAACTGCCATTGTAAACCTTTTTCCTTTTCAGCATCTCATGTGCCCATTACACCCCGCATTTTCTATAATCTTCTGGCTCTTTATTATTTCAGACATTTTATCATCTTTTTCATGATGAATGCAGGAGAATCACCGAATGAGCATACTGTGGCAATTCATATATATTTAAAGTGATTCTATATGTACAAACATGAGCACATTATTACCCAGACGAGGGTGTAGTTATCATTCCGCTCACATCTATTCCCCCTGGAACCCCTCCCTGTACTGCATGAATATCAATAAGTGGAGAAAGTAAAGAGAATGGGGACACATACAGAATCGAGTATTAGACATTCAATTACCGACTACAAGATGGAACCCTAAAATTCTAACAATGTAAATTATTCTGTTGTTGTAGTATATACTGTATATCACTCCAGGCATGCAGGGAAATGAGGCTTCAATATTGTAATAACAGGATTGCTGCTTTCCTGTATACAGTGAAAAGGTTTAATATAAATAAAAAAGAAGATAGGTAGATAGATAGATAGATAGATAGATAGATAGATAGATAGATAGATAGATAGACAATGATATATATCTACAGTCAGGTCCATAAATATTGGGACATCTACACAATTCTAATCTTTTTGGCTCTATACACCACCACAATGGATTTTAAATGAAACAAACAAATCCTTGTTCATTTCATTGAAAGTGAAAGTCTGCTTTAACTGCAGACTTTCAGCTTTAATTTGAGGGTATTTACATCCAAATCAGGTGAACGGTGTAGGAATTACAACAGTTTGTATATGTGCCTCCCACTTTTTAAGGGACCAAAAGTAATGGGACAGATTAACGATCATAAATCAAACTTTCACTTTTTAATACTTGGTTGCAAAATCCTTTGCAGTCAATTACAGCCTGAAGTCTGGAACGCATAGACATCACCAGACTCTGGTTTTCATCCCTGGCGATGCTCTGCCAGGCCTCTACTGCAACTGTCTTCAGTTCCTGCTTGTTCTTGGGGCATTTTCCCTTCAGTTTTGTCTTCAGTAAGTGAAATGCATGCTCAATCAGATTCAGGTCAGGTGATTGACTTGGCCATTGCATAACATTCCACTTCTGTCCCTTAAAAAACTCTTTGGTTGCTTTCGCAGTATGCTTCGGGTCATTGTCCATCTGCACTGTGAAGCGCCGTCCAATGAGTTCTGAAGCATTCGGCTGAATATGAGCAGATAATATTGCCCAAAACACTTCAGAATTCATCCTGCTGCTTTTGTCAGCAGTCACATCATCAATAAATACAAGAGAACCAGTTCCATTGGCAGCCATACATGCCCACGCCATGACACTACCAGCACCTTGCTTCACTGATGAGGTGGTATGCTTTGGATCATGAGCAGTTCCTTTCCTTCTCCATACTCTTCTCTTCCCATCACTCTGGTACAAGTTGATCTTGGTCTCATCTGTCCATAGGATGTTGTTCCAGAACTGTGAAGGCTTTTTTAGATGTTGTTTGGCAAACTCTAATCTGGCCTTCCTGTTATTGAGGCTCACCAATGGTTTACATCTTGTGGGGAACCCTCTGTATTCACTCTGGTATTCATTCATATCAGGAAATCAAAACATACTCTCATATATCTCCACAGAAGAGACATATGAGAGTATGTTTTGATTTCCTGATATGTATATAATATTAACCTACGGATTATTGCAGTGTTACTATCATGTTACCCTATTTACTATGTATGAAATAAAAATACTTGATTTTACTTATTGTATCTCTTATGCATTGTGATACTGCAATGGGGTTTTGATGTACAGTGTACCAGTCTGACAGGCTCCCCTTATGATATCCCTCTGGGTGCCAGCTTCACAAAAGTTCCAACCTTTTTTTGTTTTTTCATTGCATAATTATTAGGGATGGAGACACTGCCATTTATTGGCTGTGTACCTCATTTAAAGTCCCAACCCTCCCTTTCCCCTTCCTTTAAGATCATGCTTGACTGTAGGCAAGACACACTTGTCTTTGTACTGCTCACCTGGTTGCAGCCACATAAACTTGACACCATCTGAACCAAATAAGTTTATCTTGGTCTCATCAAACCCTAGGACATGGTTCCAGTAATCCATGTCCTTAGTCTGCTTGTCTTCAGCAAACTGTTTGCAGGCTTTCTTGTGCATCATCTCTAGAAGAGGCTTCCTTCTGGGACGACAGCCATGCAGACCAATTTGATGCAGTGTGCGGTGTATGGTCTGAGCACTGGCAGGCTGACCCCCCCACCCCTTCAACCTCTGCAGCAATGCTAGCAGCACTCATATGTCTAATTCCTAAAAGCAACCTCTGGATATGCTGCAGAGCACGTGCAACTTCTTTGGTGGAACCATGGTGAGGCCTGTTCTGAGTGGAACCTGTCCTGTTAAACCGCTGTATGGTCTTGGCTACCAAGCTGCAGCTCAGTTTCAGGGTCTTGGCAATCTTCTTATAGCCTAGGCCATCTTTATGTAGAGCAACAATTCTTTTTTTCATATCCTCAGAAAGTTCTTTGCTATGAGGTGCCATGTTGAACTTCGAGTGACCAGTATGAGAGAGTGAGAGCGATAACACCAAATTTAACACACCTACTTCCCATTCACATCTAAGACCTTGTAACACAAACAAGTCATGTGACACCGGGGAGGGAAAATTGCTAATTGTGCCCAATTTGGACATTTTCACTTAGGGGTGTATTCAATTAATGGCTGTGTGTTGAGCTATTTTGAGGGGACAACAAATTTACACTGTTATACAAGCTGTACACTCACTACTTTACATTGTAGCAAAGTGTCATTTCTTCAGTGTTGTCACATGAAAAGATATAATAAAATATTTACAAAAATGTGAGGGGTGTACTCACTTTTGTGAGATACTGTAGATATACAGTATATATTAACTATATATAGTTAAGATGCATTAATGTCCCTATAGCAACCAATCAGCACTGACCTCTGACATTTACGCTTCTGATTGTTCTATCCTATGGAACATCGGAGAGGCTGCTGAGTATAAGTGCACTTTACATATCATCATGGCATTGCAACACTTTAAAATCATTATTTATCAATGCAATCAAGCTCTAAGCAGCTGTTTGTGATTCGTTTTTTGAAGGGCTTTTCTTATCAGAGTTAAATGTGGCCCCATGGGTCCCCCATTCATATTACTAAAGTAAAATCTGAAAAATACATCAATGTCATTATTATTATGTGTGTCCCTAGTATATATCCAATCAGACATGAATTTTACTGGTTTAGGGATGAATCATGGAAGCCTCCTTGACATTTCTTGTTTGTACTTGGCTGTCCCACAAGTTAAATCATGGTAGTTTCCACTTTCACCAGCTTCTGAAGGTCGAGCAATGTGATCTTGTAAAAGGCATTCTTCATGTTCCTGGTTCCAGCCCCTGATGAGCTCTCTATAGTCTGCACATGGAAGACGGTGCTATTCCTACCTAGAAGCACTATGAGAAGCCCGGTGAACCTAATGCAATGGTTTATATAAAAGAGGTCTTCTGATCTTGGCCCTGTTGCAAGGTCTCTTGAACAATGAGGTTCCTGATTTATTTCACTTGCCTTAAGTTGATCATTGTAGTTGCATCAACAGCTATTGAGCAAGGTTTCTGGAAGGCTGGATATAAAATAAATGGATTGTTTAGGCAGTCTCTTGTGATACATAGTTATTGGCAAATCCAATAAAGATTAAGCAGAAAAAGTACAGGGGGTTGTATGGTGCGTAGACAAGTTAAATCTGGCGGATATCCGCCCCTCCCCCTCAAATAAGAGTCTATGTCCACCCTTAACTAACTGTAGAATGAGCATATCATTATTATTATTATTACAGGTACTTACAGTATCTCACAAAAGTGAGTGCACCCACATACTAAGGCCAATTTAGACAGGAGCCAAATAACCTACCAGAATGTCTTATGACGTTCCATGGACATATGCGATGATACTTGAAGAATAATGACAAGGAATAAGAGTGGGCCTATTTGCAAAGATATTTTCAAAAAGTTGGAAATTTTCCATGTGTGAGAACCAAATGATGGATACAATTTTCTATGGTAGCCTTTCTCGGACAGGGTTCTGTTGAAGTCTATGGTTCATTCAGAGGTTGCTAGAGTTTCTTTGAGCTGTGAATGATTGACATCCTATTCAATGGTGTCTACATAGTTCCAGCTCCAATGCCACATGGAAGAGCCAGAAGCATAACACCAGAGACCTGGTTGTATTGCACAGCACCTGTCTGCTCTAGGCCCAAAGTAGAGATTTGATGAGTTGCTCCTGCTGATGAGCTCTGCACTTAAAGTGGTTCTAAAGGCAGAAGTTTTTTATCTTAATGTATTATATGCATTAAGATAAAAAACCTTCTGTGTGCAGCAGCCCCTCTTATACTTATCTGAGCTCCCAATCCAGCAGTGTTGCACAAGAACCATGAAGTCCAGAGACTCTCCCTCCTGATTGGCTGACACACACAGCAGGTGCCATTGGCTCCTGCTGCTGTCAATCAAAGTCAGTAAGCCAATGAGGAGAGAGAGGGGCGGGGTGGTGGTGCCCCCATAGCAAGCTGCTTACTGTGGCAGAGCAGCCAGGAGCAGCAGCGGGGAACCCAAGAAGAGGAGGATTGGGGCTGCTCTGTGAAAAACCACTGCACGCAGCAGGTAAGTATAACATGTTTGTTATTTTTAAAGAAAAAAATAAGGCTTTAGTATTACTTTAGGCTTCCCCTGGTCCAAGACACGCGAGGTATTGCATTACACTGTCCTCTCTACAGCTTTAGGTGTGATGCTGGTTTGTACTTACTCAGTCCCCTTTAAGCAGTTTCTCAAACCCATAAAGCAGCTGCACTGGCCTTTCTGCTGGGCAAGCTGTTCCAGCCTTGACTTGATGTCTGCAGCTAGGCCTAGCTGAGACTGGACTGATTGAAGATTTGAAGCGCTACTTGTGAAGATTGACAGCATGCAAAAGAACCTGCATATGCACAATGTCTGAAGTAGTGCTACACTAGTGTAAATGGTGCCTTGGTGCCTCTGATCTCCTGTAGCCTCTTCGCAGATTCCATTCTACTACGTGCACTCCAGCAAGGACTGCATGGCATTTCTTTAGGAGGGTTATTTCATGCTAACAGCGGTAGACCAGTGGCATTGAGGACGCACAGGCGCCGCCCTCCCCCCCATCCCTGCTGCCGCCCTCTATCCATGTGCCCAGCCCCTTTCAGTGTGCATGGATTCCTATGGCAGGGATGAGCGGGGGTGTTTTTTTTTTAAGCACGTGATTGGAGCCAGCTCTAATAGGCCTCAAAATAGGGTGGGCTTGGGGCACAGAGAGTGCGCCTCGATCCCACCCAATTGTTTGACCATAACAAATTCATTTTCTCTATTTCGCTATTTTCATACTACCGTTCCTCCCCACCAATCAGGAGCCAGGTCTGTGAGGACTGTTTCCAGATTAGCCAAAATGTCCGGCGATCCTATTTGATTCCTGCCGCTATGAAGTACAGAGAGGAGACGCCAGAGCCACTGCATGCACTGAGAAGGAGAAGAGGAGATCCCAGCTCCAGCCCTAGATCAGGTAGCTGCCTCACTCCTGGCAGCCTGATGGGCGGGGAGGGGCTGTCTCTGTCCCGCACAGCGGGCCGGGCAGGGGAGGGTGGGTAAGGGAGGGGTGTTGTCAGTCATGCGCTGTGGCTGGGGGGATCTCTGTATACTGAGCTATATACCCTGTTCTGTATACAGAACTATATACCCTGATCTATATACTGAGCTATATACCCTGATCTGTATACTGAACTATATACCCTGATCTGTATACTGAGCTATATACCCTGATCTGTATACTGAGCTATAGTCCCTGATCTGTATACTGAGCTATATACCCTGATCTGTATACTGAGCTATATAGCCTGATCTGTATACTGAGCTATATACCCTATCTGTATACTGAGCTATATACCCTGATCTGTATACTGAGTTATATACCCTGATCTGTATACTGAGCTATATACCCTATCTGTATGCTGAGCTATATACCATGATCTGTATACTGAGCTATATACCCTGATCTGTATACTCACCTATATACACTATCTGTACGCTGAGCTATATACCATGATCTATAATACTGAGCTATATACCACAATCTGTGTGCTGAGGTATATACCATGATCTGTGATGCTGGGTTATATACCCTGATCTGTGAGGCTCAGCTGTATACTCTGTCCTGTGATTCTGGGGCTGTATACTCTGTCCTGTGATTCTGGGGCTGTATATTCTGGCCTGTCATTCTGGGGCTGTATACTCTGTCCTGTGATGCTGGGGCTGTATACTCTGTCTTGTGGTGCTGAGGCTGTATACTCTGTCCTGTGATGCTAGGGCTGTATACTCTGTCCTGTGATTCTGGGGCTGTATATTCTGTCCTGTCATTCTGAAGCTGTATACTCTGCCCTGTGATGCTAGGGCTGTATACTCTGTCCTGTGATGCTGCGCTGTATACTCTGTGCTGTGATTCTGGAGTTGTATACTCTGTCCTGTGGTGCTGGGGCTGTATACTCTGTCCTGTGATGCTGGGGCTGTATACTCTGTCCTGTGATGCTGAGCTGTATACTCCTGACACTATAGGTGGAAGCAAGTGGAATACAGGGGACGGGGTGGGTGGAATCTATAAGGGATGGGGCTTATGAGAAGTGGGGGGGGTCAAAAGGAGGGGCGATATCTGGCACCCCCCCCCCCACCATCCTAAAACTTCACCAGCTGGCACTGCGGTAGACCATTTCTGGGCAGAATGTGTTGAAACAATCACTTCTAGTCTCCACTAGAGGACAGGGTGACAACACAGGAGCAGAATTAGAATACAGAGACAGAGCATTGTCACCTCATAACAGGAAATGCCTGAACAAGGACATTCATGGCAGGATCATAAGGAATTTGTAATGAAAGCTGCAAATTTAATAATATTGACTATAACTATTGAAATGCATCAAATGTAAAAGAAAATATATAGGATTGTATCACTTTATGGATTTAGTCTATATATACTTTAAGAAAAGTAAGCAAATGATTGCAGCCAGATTAAAGTCGAGCACTTTTCAATGTCTTACAGTGTTTGACTGCATTTTTTTTTTTTTTTGCAGTTTTGGTTTTCACTGAATGTAATAAGGGATTCAAACCAATTTATGTAACAAGCATCAAAATTATGTGCACAAATGTAACATAATCATTGCCCATTCATCATTTGCAATTGTATTTGAAAATAAGCCTTGCTTTGAGCCTACAGAAACACTCCACCAAGTAATAAGCTGAAATGATACCTGATTATCTTGGTGCATTTGAGTATTCCCTCCTAAGATTCATAATAACACAAGTATTTATTGCTGGAAAGGATTGGGAATTTTATCTTTTTTTTTTCCTTTGCTACCATGTATCTGAGTACTGGAGTTTGCTTTTTTTATTTATTTACTTCGGATACAAGCAGGGATTAACCTAGTGGGTGCATGGGCCAACATTAATCAATATTATTAACTGCTGCTATCTAAGCACACAATATTTAATAGAGTATAATTAGGAAGAGGTGATATACTGTTACTTGTCTGTCCAGTAAATGGCTGGCTTAAAATGGCTTTTGCAGTAAAGGGCTCCTCCAAGTGGTCATTTTAGATATTGCAGCTATAACCATTTTTGGCTTATAGTGACCACTAGATAATTGTAAAGACTACATTTATTTCTTTTTTTTCTGTGCATCTAGTGCTTGCTTCTCCTTCAATCCCACAGTGTGAATCGTAAGCAATTTCTCCAATGTATATATATATATATATATATATATATATATATATATATATATATATATATAAAAGATGATATCTCTGTTAGGGCTCGTTCAGGTGTGCAGTTATACTGGCGATGTGTTGCTTCCTCACTGCCTGGTTTAACTCTCAAATTGCAAACCCACTGTGCTGCAACCACCTACATTGCATGCAGTTGTGGTGCAGCCCCGTTGCCTACAGTGGCGGCACCATCTGCCAAATTCATCATGCAGTTTAATTTTCCCTGTGGCCGCAGCATGGATACAGCACTGAGTGGCCCTGAGGTGGGCAATCGAGAGGCAGTAAAACTGCAGCTCAACCACCAACTGTGTAAACAAGTCCTTATTCTTGCCTCCTGACATATCTGAACACTGCCTGATCTTTGTGTGTTGTCTAAAATCAGTCCCATGCAATACTAATGCATGTGTAGTAATAGAAGAGTATTAGAGCCAGTGGTCAGGGCCCTTCCCTCCTCCCACTGGTCCTGGGGGCGTTTACTCCTATCGCGGGTCCCTTTATTATGGTACTGCAGCAGGGTCCCATTTCCAAGTCCTGCAGCAGGCCCCCTTTCTGCCATCTTCGGGCCTCCCCATGGTGGTGAAATGCCAGGGCCCGGGCACAATTGCGACCTTTGCAATTCTGATAGTTCCCTCACTGGTGTCGGTAGTTTTTAATTTTCATTTTTATTTTATTATTTTTTTAACATTTTTTAACATTTCATTTTATTTCTCTTACAATTTTATTTATACAATTTTTTTAGGAGCCCTGTTGGGGGGCTTTGATGAGATATCAGGGGTCTAAACCAACCTCAGCCTTCAATCTCCATCTGTGTAACCTCAGCTGCACTGAATGAATGGACAGGAATAGCTGTGCACCGAGCCTCACATTCATTCAGAAACTGAAGTATAGTAAAAACAGTTTACTATGCTTCAGTTATGAAGAACCAATTGGTACCAATCACTGACTCTATCCATTCAGAAAAGGAAGGAGCCGGTAAACGACAAATTTACCGACCCATTCCCATCTCTCCATCATGACACATCTTCTACAGCAGCTGGCAGGAGAGAGGAGGGGGGGGAGACAGCTCTGTGGGGGGGGGGGGGGGCAGGAAAGCACACAGGGACCCTGGGAACAGTAGAAGACAACTAAACTGGAAAGGAGGGGCAGCGGGGGCAACATATAGAGTAACCAATCTCCTCCATTAGGAGGAAAATGGAGGAGATTGTTTCCTCTAAATGGCACCCCCGCCATCCCTCCTATTCAGGTGCAATCCCTGTAGTTACGCCTCTGTCCGGCCCTTAAGCTACATGCAGAGCGCGGGACGCATGGATTCCAACGGGGATTTTTTTTTTTTTTTTAGAAGCACATGATTAGAGCCCTGCATGATTAAAGCACTGCATACTGAGCCCACCCAGTTGTGTGGCAATAGCGACTGAATATTCACTATTGTCTTCCTGATTCTCCTCCTGGCCAATCAGGAAACAGGTCCTGAGACCCATTTTAGACTGGGCAGGGGGGCGGAGATGGGGGTGTGAGCGTTTGTGGGGGGGTGAGGGGTGGGTGTTTGCTATTTATCCTGAAAGACATCCCAATCTGGCAAAGAGACGGCCCCAAACCAGCAAAGAGACAGTCTCAGTCCTGCAAAGAGACAGCCTCAGATCCTCAAGGAGACAGCCCCGGACCAGTAAAGAGACAGTCCCACACCAGCAAAGAGACAGCCCCAGGCCAGCAAAGAGACAGCCTCAGCCCAGAAAAGAGACAATCTCAGTCCAGCAAAGAGACAGCCCCAGACCAGCAAAGAGACAGCCTCAGTCCAGCAAAGAGACAGTCTCGGTCCAGCAAAGAGACAGCCTCAGATTAGCAAGGAGACAGCCCCACACCAGCAAAGAGACAGCCCCAGGCCAGCAAAGAGACAGTCTCAGACCAGCAAAGAGACAGTCTCAGTCCAGCAAAGAGACAGTCTCAGTCCAGTAAAGAGACAGCCCCACACCAGTAAAAAGACAGCCCCATACCAGCAAAGAGACAGTCTCAGTCCAGCAAAGACATAGCCCCAGACCAGCAATGAGACAGTCTCAGTCCAGCAAAGAGACAGCCTCAGTCCAGCAAAGAGACAGCCCCAGACCAGCAAAGAGCCAGCCCTATTGTTGAGCGAACCCGGACTGTAACGTTCGGGTCCGTACCGAACTTTCGGGTGTCCGGGACCCGGACCCGAACACGGACATTTCAAAATGGTATTTTACTCCACGTGTTGAGAAGCTGCAGGGCAGCCAATCAACAAGCGTTTCACTGGTTTGCCCTTAGAAGCCATCACAGCCATGCCTACTAATGACATGGCTGTGATTGGCCAGTGCATCATGTGACCCAGCCTCTATATAAGCTGGAGTCACTTGATGCTGCAGTCACATGCTCTTGGGTTAGCTGTAGGGAAAGGGAGCTGACGGCGTCAGGGAGAGATTAGAGACATTTTAACAACATCTGATCCTGCATCCTGAGATAGATTACTACTGCTGTGCTGTTGCTCTGAGGACAGATAGCAGAAATTTGAGATTTCACATACCGCTGCTTTGAGTTGCAGATCAAACTCTGCATAAAACAACGATCGCTACGATCGTGCACAACGATCAGATTGTTGGACTAATTTGAGATTTCAAATACCGCTGCTTTGAGTTG
>BLSH010116713.1:19134-29881 GCA_018402905.1 Glandirana rugosa
TAATATCACTAGTTTACTAACCGACTAGGAAGGGTGAGCGGTCCACATGTCTGGGATAATTGGTCAAGGGCTGGCGCTCGACACAAAAGTGCCGCCGTCAGCCCTACGACTCGCGCTTAGCGGCATTTTTCTGCCGCTAGACGTTAGTCGGTGATCCCCCGCGCGCGCGCGTGGGCGGTGTGAGGACTCCTCACACGGGTGCCGAGCCCGCCTGGGCTACAGGCGGTCGCTCGGCGCTACTCGCCGATGTCCCTTTCTTACCCCTTGGCGGCTACATTTGTACCGCCAAGGGGGCAGTGAAGGGGTTAACCTGGTGTTCCCTGGGTGTGTTCTTACTGTGGGGGGGTTGGGCTAACATGGGCATGAGAGATCTAACTGATCCCAGTGACAGGGATCAGTAGATCTCGCATGCCCCTACTAACAGAGCGGGGAACCGCCATGTTTACATCGGCGGTTCCCCATTCTTTCCCTGTAGCCGCTCATCGCGGCTCGCTGGCGGACATCGGGTCCGCCCGAGCCGTGGGCACACTCCTCAGGAGTGTGGCGGGTGCGCGCGCGCGCCCCCTAGTGGCTGATTGCAGATCGCCGTCTTTTTACGGCGATTCGCGCTCAGCATCCCGACTGCCGCCGTGAAAACACAGCTCGCGGTCGGGAACTGGTTAATAGGGTCTGTACACCTGGCGAGTGGGAAGGATCAGCCAATCATTTGATCACTATAATTGGCTGTTTTATTGGTCACATGATCGGGAGCTGGATCAGCCTGCTCCCAATGATTAGTACAGACAGAGAGCTGTCTTTGACAACTGGGTCTCTGTGCAGGGGGGCGCAGTGAGAATGCCCTTAGCAGAGAACACTCAGTCGCCCATTGATTCATATGTGTGCCATGTGGGCGTTAAAGCCCATTCTCATTGCTGCCGCATATACACTATAATATCAAAAGTATTAGGACGATTGCCTTAACATGCACAGGAACTTTAATGGCATCCCAGACTTAGTCCGTAGGATTCAATATTGAGTTGGCCCACCCTTTGCAGCTATAACAGCTTTAACTCTTCTGAGAAGGCTGTCCACAAGGTTTAGGAGTGTGTCTATGGGAGGTTTGACCATTCTTCCAGAAGTGGATTTATGAGGCATGAAGCAAGGTCCATAAAGACATGGATGAGCGAGTTTGGCGCGGAGGAACTAGACTGGCCTGCACAGAGTCCTGGCCTCAACCCAATAGAACACCTTTGGGATGAATGAGAGCAGAGACTGCGAGCCAGGCCTTCTCATCCACATCAGTGCCTGACCTCACAAATGCTCTTCTGGAAGAATGGCCAAACATTGCCTTAGACACTCCTAAACCTTGTGGGCAGCCTTCCCGGAAGAGTTGAAGCTGTTATAGCTGCAAATGGTGGGCCAACTCAATATTAAACCCTACAGACTAAGACTGGGATGCCATTAAAGTTCATGGGCATGTAAAGGCAGGTGTCTTAATACATTTGGTAATATAGTGCATGTTGTTACATGGGTGGCAAGAGATTGATATTTATATGGGATTCTTCATAAACACATAGCACTAGTTCTATGACCTGTAAGAGCAGCACCGCATGTAGCACTCCCAAAGCAGCTATGCAAATTGTGACTTTCTCACCCTGGCTATATGCATAGGACTGCCCTCCTCCATCTCAACATGGCAATGGGGCCCATTGATTACATGCCACCTTATCTGCAAAAAGATTTGCTATTAGTATAGCAAGGAACTACCAGACAAAAATGTTTCTTTTGATGAAAATGAGTGTGAAAGCGGAGCTCTTCCTCGTAGTCTCTGGATTCATTGTTTCATTTTCCCAGAACACAAAAGCTTACGGCTCCAATTTTCATACAAAAGCCCCTATATCTTTTATTTTATCTATTTGTCGCTGACATTCCTGTTGCCTTTACTTCACAGGTTTTTTGGAGGAGGGAGAGACTTTCTGTTATCTTTGTTTCCTTTCCCGGTTCTAAAGCAATGTTACCAACCCTTTCTTCTCTAATCCATCCGCATCTTCAGCACAACACATATTGATGTTCTCTCCGCAGACAACAAACCTAAAATCTGCTTTCAGAATATAAATCCTGAAGACAATCCTCCATCCAATCACTCCAGAGTCTTTCAAGGTGTTGAGAATTTGCTGCATGACTTGATAACTCAATCCTTAGGCTGGAGAGCCCATTTTCAAGCCAGGATGTGACCCAGAGGGATTCACTCTCCTAGACAGAAGACGCTTTCTATCTCCTTTATATCGCTTCTCAGCATTTCACTCTGCAGCTAATGAGAGCACAAAGCTGGGTGACTTCTGAAAGTGAGATCTTCAGCACAGTCAGTCCTGATAATGGCATATAGAACATATAATGGCATAGAACATAAGGGGTGAAATTCTATGGACACTTGGAGGATGGGTCAGGTGCTATGAGCAGGACAGATACAGCACAGTGCACCACCACAATGATTCAATACATTGAAATGTACGTAGAATACAAACATGTATTGTACTACAGCAGCCAGCAGTAAGGCCCCTTTCACACTGGGACCGCCCGAGCTTCAGCGGTAAACAGCCGCTAATTTAGCGACAATCTACTACTGTAATAGCAGCGCTATGGCGCCACTATTCGGGCAGCAGCACGGCACTTTTAACCCCCACAAGGGGTTAAACAGGGGTTAAAAGTGCCGGCGCTCGGCGCTCCCGGAGCGGTGTACAACCGCTACGGGAGCGCTGCCCATTCAATCTAATGGCAGGGGCGGTGGAGGAGCGGTGTTCCCATATTCATGAAAAATCATGCTTGCATGATTTTCTTCAGCACCGCGCTAGCACAACGCCTCAGTCAGAAAGCATCCATTAAGATGCATGTAAATAATTTTTAAAGCGTTATTGCAGCGGTAATTTTAACTCTGTAAATTTAACCGCTGTAATAACGCCCCAGTGTGAAAGGGGCCTTAATGAAAAGTATAGTTTATTTTCAGTGAGCACAAATTTGAGTCACTTGTGCAGAGCTTTAAAGAGAATTATAGTCAAAGTATATTTTATCATACTTCTCTTGTGGGTCACAGGAGTACAGAGCACAGAGCAGATCCGGTCCATGTTCTGGAAGGATGCCGACAATGTTGTCCGGATCCACCCAGCTGCCTGATTGACAGCTGGCTTTGCCTCTCAGCGGATGAGAGCCGGAGCCAACTGAGCCTGCCCGCTTTCCAGGAGCAGAGCAGAGTTCACTCTGAGCAAACCGAGAACTGAGCGATCAGCGGTCATGTAATCACTCAGTTTTCTGTCTAATTAGAGCCAACATGAGACAGCTGCAGCATCACACCAAAGCTGCAGCATAGAGGTGAGTATGATTGTTTATTTGTTTTCAAAATGCCAAACTTCTACTTTAACCACTTCAGCCCCGGAAGGATTTCACACTTTAGGACCGGAGCCCTTTTTGCGATTCGGCACTGCGTCGCTTTAACTGAAAATTGTGCGGTCGTGTGGCGTTGTACTCAAACGAAATTAGCTTCCTTTTTTTCCCACAAATAGAGCTTTCTTTTGGTGGTATTTGATCACCTCTGCATCATTTCTGATCACCGCTATAAACAAAAAAAGAGCGACAATTTTGCAAAAAAAAAACAATATTTCTTACTTTTTGCTAAACTACAAATCCAAAAAAAAAATATAAGAAAACATTTTTTTTCATTGGTTTTGGCTGATTTATATTCTTCCTCATATTTTTGGTAAAAAAATCGCAATCGGCGTTTATTTATTGGTTTGTGCAAAAGTTGCCACGTTTATGAATGATGAGAATTCATTTATGGGGTTTTTATTTTTTTTTATATTTTACTAGTAACGGCGGCGATCTGCGATTTTTAGCAGTACTGCGATATTGCCTCGGACATGTTGGACCATTTTGACCCTTTTTTGGGACCATTGGCATTTATACAGCGATCAGTGCTATGAAAATGCATTGATTACTGTGTAAATGCCCTTGGCAGTGAAGGGGTTAACCTGGAGGGGGCGCTCTAAGGGTTAACTGTGTTTGCTCAGTGTGTTCTAACTGTATGGGGGCTGGGCTGGCAGGGGGCGGGGAGTGATCACGGCTTCCATATACAGGAAGCCTGTGATCACATCCCTTCCCCCTCTGTCAGAACGGAGACCTGTGTATACATACACGGACCTCGGTTCTCTCACTGTGGGGGAGCCATCGCGGAGATCGAGACCGCCCTACCGGCTCCCTGGCTCCCCCTTGGAACACAGCGAATGCGCACGCTCACAATACTCGTTTTCGCAGCCGCCTTCAGGTGATGGCGGTCTGCGATAACAAACCACTTTGCTGCCGTCAAGCCACGACGGGCGGTCGTCAAGTGGTTAAGTGGTATTAAACCCTCAGTGTTTTTTTAGCTTAACAAATTGCACACAACAAAATAAACATTCTCTAGTAAGGCCTCTCTGCTGGGCCTCAGTGAGGTGGTAGAGCGCCTTGCTCTCTCCCCAAGACCTCAACTCCCTCCTTATTCCCAATACAGTTGCACTCCTCTAATCTGAAAATGTAATGAGATTGCAAAGTCTAATTTAAATGGTACGAGATATATCTGGGATGCAAAAGTGACCTTACAGTGACTTTACTCTGCCAAGCCCATTTGTTTTTGTGTATATTTTTTGTACTATGCAACTCAATGCACTGATTGGTGTCTCTTGTTAAAATATTCAAATATTCTATTCAATAAAATATATTGGAGCAAAAAACATTTCCCAGTAAACTATTTGTTAAAATTCCTACCCTAGCACTTGTAGTTTCAGCTTTTAATGGTGCCGGCTCATGCTCTCTCAATGCTGCGTCCCTAAACTTGTGATCTTCACAAGAAAGAGTTACAGTGATTGTAAAGCCACTTCTTCATAATCACAAAATCCCCTCTGTTAAATAATGTTATGTGCCCCACTGTACGTGTTTTATACGTGTTTTATATATGCAGATTTCTACCTTATTTCAGAACGCCTCACGTGACTGCTCGCTGCTCCCCTCTCCCAGTCTGACAGCTACACCTGGAGGGGCCGGGAACTCCTGCTGACGTCAGCTGGGATGAGGGGAGCAGAGAGGCGAGCGGTCATATGAGCGCCAGGAGGCGCTCTGAAACAAGGTAGAAATATGTATTTTTTTTATAAAACGTACAATGGGCACATAACGTTATTTAACCACTTCAGCCCCGAAAGGTTTACCCCCCCTTCATGACCAGGCTGTATTTTTGCAAAATGACATTGCGTTACTTTAACTGACAATTGCGCGGTTGTATGATGCTGTACCCAAATAACATTGATTTCCCTTTTCCCCCACAAATACAGCTTTCTTTTGGTGGTATTTTATCACCTCTGCGGTTTTTATTTTTGTGCTATAGACAAAAAAGTCTGACAATTTGGAAAAAAAAAAAACAATATTTTTTGCTTTATGCTATAAGACATATCCAGTAAAAAAATCAAATGTTTTCATCAATTTAGACCAATATGTATTTTGCTACATATTTTTTGGTAAAAAAAATCCCAATAAGGGTATATTGATTGGTTTGCGCAAGTTATAGCGTCAGACACTTAACTGACACTTTTTTTTTTTTTAATAATTGAAATTTTTATTCAGTATATAAATATTACAGGAGTAGGATAATCAAAAGAGTATACAATTACAAGTGTTATGAATTTTGAGAGTCATTAACAATCTGCATCAATAAACATAGGCACAAACACACACCAAATGAACATTTATTATTAACCCGTGGGTTCGGGGTACCGGGGCGTCCATGGGCCACCCTCCAATTCCATGCCATCTATCTCCTGGGCGTGTTGAATCAGAGGGGATAGCCCGGACATTCACCTCCAACATTGCCTCCCAGTTTCCATCCAACAGCTTGGTCCTGACACTTTTGACACTTTTTGGGGACCAATGACATTAATACAGTGATCAGTGCTAAAAAAAATGCACTGTCACTGTACTAATGACATTGGCAGGGAAGGGGTTAACATCAGGGGCAAGAAAAATGTTAAATGTTGAAAACAGCTGAAATCTGCTCTGTGGAAGTGTCTCACTTTAAGTGACCAAACATAAAATAAACTGAATTATATAAACATAAATACATATAACAATTGAAATCACTTAAAGCTGGGGGCTGCAGTACTCAGGAAAAATACCTGCTCAGATGGTTACCTATATCAATAAACAGCGGCAACCCAGATTTCATAACACAAACCAAAAATGATTTTTCGTCAAAACTCATAACGTGAATGTTATGACGTCATTTCCCGGCCATCACAGCCGCTGTCGTCACATCCACCGGTGGTGGTTAGGAGGTGGAACACATGCCAGTCACCGCGCGATTATTGGAGATTGATTTTTACGTATATCACATTAGCCTTCTTATAGACGTCCTCCCATTTGGCTCGTGTTGGGCGCGCTCCCGCGGGCATGAGCGGCGCGCGCATGTGCCGCCGCATGCTGCGGGAGCGTGCCCGCGGGTCGGGCGGACCCGATGTCCGCCGGGGACCCGCAATCTCCTTCCAGAGGGCCGGCACGGGGAACCGCCGATATAAACACGGTGGTTCCCCGTTCTGTGAGGGGGGCATGACAGATCTACTGATCCCTGTCACTGGGATCAGTTAGATCTGTCATGCCCCTGCCAACCCCGCCCCCCCACAGTTAGAACACCCAGGGAACATAGTTAACCCCTTCACTGCCCCCTGCAGATTAACCCCTTCACTGCCAATGACATTTACACTTCTGATCACTGTATAAATGTCATTGGTCCCAAAAAAGTGTCAAAAACGTCAGAAATGTCCGCCGCAATTTCGCAGTCCCGATAAAAATCCCAGATCACCGCCATTACTAGTAAAAATAAAAATAAATAAAAACGCCATAAACCAATGTCCATAGTTTGTAAACGCTATAACTTTTGCGCAACCCAATCAATATACGCCAATTTAAATTTTTTTTACCAAAAATATGTAGAAGAATGTATATCTAAACTGATGAATAAATTTGTTTTTTTATTTTTTATTTTTGGATATTTATTATAGCAAAAAGTAAAAAATATTGTTCTTTTTTCAAAATTTTGTTTATAGCGCAAAAAATAAAAAAAGCAGAGGTGATCAAATACCACCAAAAGAAAGCTCTATTTGTGGGGAAAAAAGGACGCCAATTTTGTTTGGGTACAACGTCGCATGACTGCGCAATTGTCATTCAAAGTGCGACAGCGCTGAAAACTGAAAATTGGTCCGGGCAGGAGGGGGGTTTAAGTGCCCAGTAAGGAAGTGGTTAATAAGGCTGATTGAGAGGTCTCATTATTATTATAGGCCTAGGGAACTTGAATCTTAGATGAACATGATTTGACTGCAGAGTTAGCAACATTGATGTCACAAGCAGAACAGGTCAGGTCAACCCTCTAAGTAAATGGGCAAAAAATGAATATGATAGTTAGTTCTGCTTGCTTATTTAAAGTGGTTGCAAAGCCGCCCCCAGCCCCCCCCCCCCAAAAAAAAAAAACCCAAAAGCATAATGAGCATACTAGCTCATTATGAAACACTTACCTCGGAACAAAGCTGTTACAGCGGTCTCAGCACACCGCTGTGACCGGCGACATCAGTCTTCCGGGTCTGCGGCTCCGTCCAATCACAGCGCGGGCTCCAGCGCTGTGATTGGCGGAGCCGCGCTGACGTCACTCCTGCGCATGCACACAGGAGCTGTCATTTACGGCACGAATACAGAAGAAACAGCACCCTGGGCTACCCCGAGTGCCGATTCTTCAGTGCGCATGTGCCGATGGCGTTGGCACATGCAGATACAGGGAATATCTCCTAAACCATACAGGTTTAGGAGATATTTCCTGGACCTACAGCTAAGCCTTATTGTAGGCTTACCTGTAGTATTAAGTGGTTGTCATGACTTGACAACCACTTTAAGCTAGGTTAAATATGCAATGTTTAAAATATGGTAAAAGATTAATTTGATGTTTCTACCTAAAAACTGCACTTTGACATGATGTGATTTTAAGCATTACATAAGGCTGATTCAGCCATATTTTAATTATGCATGGATAGTTATATGATTATTAACAAGATGTACACGCCCAGATATACAACTGTAGCCATATGTATACTCCCAATTGTACAATTATTAATGAAAATGTACATCCCCTTTTTAGCTGTATAAAAGAAGCATTTGAATAATCAATAAACCAGATCAGAATCTGTTGACGCACTGATCTCACGCCTGGCGTCTCCTTGAACACCTTCAGTCAAAGATCGAACCTTTTGGTTTACCCTTACAGATTACCATAATAGATGGCAAGCTTGGCCAGCAGGATTGCATAACGTCTTGGCGAACTACAAGTCTCAGCAGGCGAAGGCAGGAGAAAACATATCTTATCCAGCCGGCAGATGAGCACCGTTCTTGAAGTGGTTGTCAACTCTCCAATAACAAAAAAAAAAAAAAACCTGTAAAACAAAGGCATAGTGTATAGGGTTCAGATTTCGGGCGTGTGCTATGTACAGGGTGCAGATTTCGGGCATGTGCTATGTACAGGGTGCAGATTCCAGGCATGTGCTATATACAGGGTGCAGATTTCAGGCGTTTGCTATGCCAGTATGTATACCCAATACCCCCAGAGAGCTCTCTTCTCCCCACAGAAGAGAATAGTCTATAACTCACAGTGGCAGGTCAGGCTCCTGGCACAGGCTTCTGTTGATACACGCTGCAGGTTTGAGCGGCTGTGGATACCCCTCCTCTGTCTGTATATGCAGAGCTGGGAGAGCAGGAAGAGTTTTGTGTGTGCTGACTCCCGATGCTAGAGGCCAGCACTGTCTTAACACCAGACTATGAAAAGCTCTGCCGGCTGCCACCCACAGTGGAATCTTCCTTTCTGTGCCAGGTGCTGGTACATAGAGAGCGTTCCAGCGCCTGGCACCTGCTCACACTCTGCGTGCTGCATTTGGGTGATTAGGGTGTGCGTGCTGGGCACAAACCGTGCACACAACTATGGCAGACACCTTGAGGTCCCTGATTCCAGGGGGGGCACTTGCCCTCCCCCTTGCTCCTACCAGCGGACGCCCATGCCTCCATCATCTGTAAATAGAAGAGGTTTGGAACCACCAGGACTCTTCTTAGAGCGGGCCGCCTGGCCAAACTGAGCGATCAGGGAAGAAAGGCCTTAGTCAGGGAGGTGACCAAGAAGCTGATGTTCACTCTGACAGAGCTCCTGGCTTCTCTGGGGAAAGAGGAGAACCTTCCAGAAGAATAACCATCTCTGCTGCACTCCACCAATCAGGCCTGTATAGTAGAGTGGCCAGATGGAAGCCACTAGTAAAAGGCACATGACAGCCCACCTGCAGTTTGCCAAAAGGCATCTGAAGAACTCTCAGACCATGAGAAACAAAATTCCCTAGTCTGATGAAACAAAGATTGAACTCTGGAGGAAACCAGGCACCTCTCATCATCTGGCCAATATCTTCCCTACAGTGAAGCATGGTAGTGGCAGCAGCATGCTATGGGGATGTTTTTCAGCGGCAGGAACTGGGAGACTAGTCAGGATTGAGGGAAAGATGCAGCAGTGTACACAGACACCCTTGATGAAAACCTGCTCCAGAGCACTCTGGACCTCAGACTGGGGCGAAGGTTCATCTTCCAGCAGAACAACAACTCTAAGCACACAGCCAAGATAACAAAGGAGTTGCTACAGGGCAACTCAGTGAATGTCCTTGAGAGGCCCAGCCAGAGCCCAGACTTGAACCCGATTAAACATCTCTGGAGAGATCAGATAATGGCTGTGCACCGACGCTCCCCATCCAACCTGATGGAGCTTGAGAGGTCCTGCAAAGGAGAATGGGAGAAACTGCCCAAAAATAGGTGTGCCAAGCTTGTAGCATCATACTCAAAAAGACTTGAGGCTGTAATTGGTGCCAAAAGAGCCTCAACAAAGTATTGAGCAAAGACTGTGAATACTAATGCAGATGGGATTTTGTTCGTTTTTATTTTTAATAAATTTGCAAAGATTTCAAATAAATGTCTTTCACGTTGTTATTATGGGGTTTTGTTTGTAGCATTTTGAGGAAAACAATGAATTTAATCTATTTTAGAATAAGGCTGTAACATAACAAATGTGGAAAAAGTGAAGCGCTGTGAATACTTTCCGGATGCACTGTACAATGTTTTTTTATAAACTGTATACAATGAGATATGATGCTAGATATACTCAATAATTGATTTTGTGTTTCCATACACTTAGGCCCCATTCACACTGATCAGTTTTTGTTGCACTTTTTCTGTTTAAAAAGCGGGACAAAAATGTATGAAAAATGTGTCCCTTTAACCACTTAACAACCGCCCCATAGACAATTGACGTCTACAGGGCGGTTGCTTAATTCTGGGAGGACGTCTATTGACGTCCTCCCAGAATCGCGCTTCCCGCGCGCCCCCTGGGGCGCGCACACGGGAACATCCGTGACCGTCGGGTCCGGGGGACCCGACTGATCACAGATCGTGGTGAATGGCCGCTGTGCGCGGCCTTTCACCACGTGATCGCGCCGTCAAATGACGGCGTGATCACATGTAAACAAGCCGGCGGAAGCGCCGGCTTCTCTCTCCTCTCCGCACCGATCGGTGCAGTGTGAGAGGAGAGAGGGGGGAGAGAGGTGGTGCTGCAGCGCTGTGGGCAATGTGTAATGCCCACAGCGCTGCCTAGTGACAAAATACTCCCCCCCACCATCTATTTACCACC
>BLSH010116713.1:51203-63584 GCA_018402905.1 Glandirana rugosa
TTAAGGATTAATAGGTTTCTTCTTGTTAGATCCTTTACGGTATAAAAACAATTTGCGCACATTTCTTTTTTTATTCCTTTTAACCCGCAATTCACCACTAGGGGGTGGAGTTGTGGAGGTGAAAGTTCCCTGTCTTGATATATATACTTCACATATTACATAAGTATACATACAGATACAAATAAGTTGTGTCCACACCTCGGTTCGGAAGTTCTTCGCCAAGAGCTCCGGTGCTTTGTACAACCGTTAGAGGTATATTGTGGAGACAAACTGTACAACATATGTACGTTAACAAAATATTTAGACACCCGGAAAAGAATCGGGAAGGAGGTGGGGGATCACCACTTAACGCCCAATTTTCCTTATTTTTTTCTTTACACGCGTTTAACAAAAATATGGCATTTCCTAGATTGTTCTTCTTTGGATAATTAGGAATTGGAGTCCAACTGATGTAGACCAGACAGCTCTATATAGATGATATAACAGACAAATTGGAGCCGTTATTGTTATGGAGTTTGTTTCTCTCCAGACAAATGTGATGAATTTTAAAGGGGACCCAAATTCAAAATGTGAGGATTTGCTGTTATAGACAACATCTAGAAATATTAATTGTGCCCAGTGAGTACCCTGAGAAATGTACCTTTGGTCTTTAGTTCCTCCTGAAAGATAGCACTTCCTAAAATGTGAGTGAGCCTAGGCACTCCTGTACTTACCTCCTCATAGCTGTATATCTGCAGTGTGAGATCTAAGGCACTGCTACATCTAACTGCTAGTCTCAGGAGGTTTGGAATGAGCTTTTGTGATGTGACTAGTGTTCCTCTCTCTGTTCTCGCTCTGACATGTGGAAGCAAACCCCTGCCTCTACCAAGATGGCCATATAGGGTTGCCACCTGTCCAGGATTCACCTGGACAGCCCAGGTTTAGAATCATGTGTCCGGTTTTGAGTCCGCCTGAAAACCGGACACATAATTCAGACCGGACTTTGACTTCCTAAGATAGCTGAAGAGAGGATTGGGTGTTCTTCTCCCTCCAGCCTGCAGGAGGCGATAGAGAGCTGGAAGGCTGGAGAGAAGGAGTAGCTGCGTTGTTTTCAGTTTTTGATCTGTGAGTAGAGGGAGAAGGTGGGAAGACAACTTTGCTGCATGGAGGGATACCTGGGGGTACCTGATGTAACACGGGACTGAGATGTGTTGGGACTCTGATGTGGAACCTGATGTGATGGGGACACCTGATGTAAGGGGGACTCTGATGGGGGCACCTGATGTAAGGGGGAGTCTAAAGGGTTTGGCTTTAGGAAAAGATGGCAACTCTATGTGGGGGATCTCAGACTGTAATGTCCTTTCTCCAGGAGAAGCAAGCAGTGCAGTTGCCTTCAGACAAAAAAAATCGATCTAACATCTTCTAAAGCACAGGGGCCTCTGCTAGACGGAACACAGCCTCTCCTCCTTCCTTTGTGTATGGAGGGCACTGGGCATCCCCACTAAGGTAAGCCACTGACTAGTTTACTCCTCCCTCTCCTGTCCGCTCCTGCTGCCAACATCTCCTGTTGTAAACTCAAATATGGTATGCTGGGGGAGGGGGCAGGTACAGAGCCTTTCCTATTGGCTGAGGAGGCAGCAGAGAGGAGGATCAATTGCAACCTCAGGATTTTTAGAGACACTACACAATTAGCAACCATGGTGATTAGGGTGTGCCCAGGCACACCAGCACACCCCCTGTACATGCCTATGTTGAAAAGGTTGAAAAAAAACCTCTCCCTGCAAGGTAAAAGCATAATGTGCTAGTATGCATTGCACTGGCCCTGACCCTAATTTTTCTGGGGAGACCCAGGCGACAACACATGCACTTGCTTTTACATTTCTTGGGCTTACCTTCATATAGAGCAGCTCAGCTGGCTTGGTCAGTATTTTTACTAATGTGCACACTCATTTTTCACATGATTGAATGTATGAATATATTGATGTATACTGCAGACCTAATACTGTTTTTCCATTATCGAACACCTGTATACATAATATATGAGCATTCCTGAAGAAGATAGTAAACTTAAAATATCGAAATGCGTCGGTGACTCATACTTTAACCGCTTTCGGACCGCCCACCGCTCATATACAGGTACAGGGTGGCCTGACTGCGCGAACCAACGCACCTGTATGTTTTTTCCTCTTCCTGGGTCTGACTTGCTCCTTCTGTGATTGGACACAGTGGGAGCCAATCCTGCCGCCCACCCACGATCATTTGTAGGAGAGGCAGAATGGCGGTCTGCCTATGTTAACAAGGCAGACCACTGTTCTGTCACAGAGGGAGAGAGAGATCTTGTGTTACTGCTAATCAGGAACACAAATGTCTCCCTTCCTCCTATCAGTATATCCCCCACACAGTTAGAAAGCACTCCCTAGGAGCACACTTAACCCTTTGATTGTTCCTGATGGTAACTCCTTCCCTGCCAGTGTAATTTATACAGTGACAGTGCATTTTTTAGCACTGATCACTGTATTGGTGTCACTGTTTCCCAAAAAAGTGTCACTTAGTGTCCGATTTGTCCACCACAATGTTGCAACATGCTAAAAATTGCTGATTGCTGATTACTAGTAAAAATAAAAATGCCATAAAAATATCCCATAGTTTGTAGATGCGATAAACTTTGCGCAAACCAATCAATATACGCTAATTGGGATTTTTTTTTTACCAAAAAATATGAAGCAGAATACATATTGGCCTCAGGTGATGAAGAAATTAGATATTTTTATAGGCTATATTTTTTAACAGAACGTAAACATTATTCAATTCAATTCAAATACCACAAATAAAAACTCTATTTGTGGGGAAAAAAAGGACATCAATTTTATTTGGGTACAACGTTGCACGACTGCGCAATTGTCAGTTAAAGTAACGCAGTGCAGTATCACAAAAAATGGCCTGGTCATTAAGGGGGTAAAACCTCCTGGTTCATTTATATTCAAGGTTTTCTGCAGGCTCTTTTGTTGCTGCTGTATATATGCATATAAGCCCTGCTACCTTTCTCCCTATTTTTAGAACATTTTATCTTCTTATTCAATAAAATGTATATACCTTTTATATATTCTTGACTTCGAGGTTATTTGCCTGATGTGCCTAAAATAGTCCCAATGATTGGAGGGTACTCTCTGTTTCTATGTAATGCGGGATGATGGCACTCCCACAGCTCCCTACCATCTGCTTCTCTGTGAATTGCATACTAGTACATTTTGAAAGACTTACCTTTGAAACAAAGCCCTGCAGTGGCACGCTGTCACCGCTGTAGAGGCTTCACCCGGTCTTCCTTCTGGGTTCGCAGGATGCGGCCACTTGAAAGGCCAAACTGCGATGGTGTCACTCCCACGCATGCATGCGGCAGTCATGGCCGTGGCACAGAGCTCTGAAGGAATGGCACGGGTATGCCATTCCTTCAGAGCACATACGCCAGTGACGCCACCAGTTGCTGCTCACTAGAATATCTCCGGAAGGGTGCTCGTTTAGGAGATAGTCATTCAACCTACAGGTAAGCTTTATTATAAGTTTACCTGTAGGTAAAAATAAAAATAGAAACTTTACTTCAACTTGAACGTGCAAGTGATTATTTTTTTTCTTCTGCCTGTAAATGCCTATATATGCATGGACACATAGGCTAATATGGGGGGGCACTTAGAAGCAGAAAAAAAAATCAAACAACCTTAACCGTTTCCCGCGTATATATACTCCAGGGCGGCAACTCCTACAGGCGAAATCACATACCTGTACATGATCGTCTGTCCCTGGTTTGTGGCACGCATGTGCGTCACCACTGATCATCTCCCGCTGTGATTGGACACAGCGGGAGCCAATTAGTGGATCCGACGGACCCGATGTATGCCGGGACCCGCTGATCGTTCACAAGGGAGGCAGAACGGTGGTCTACCTATGTAAACAAGGCAGATTGTCGTTCTGCTGGTAGGGGAGACAGAGATCCTGTGTTTCTGCTAAGCAGGAACAGGGATCTCTGTCTTCTCACAGCCAAACACCCCCCACACAGTTAGAAAGCACTCCCTAGGAGCACATTTAAAGCACTTGTTAACCCCCCAAAAAACCAGATCCTATTTCCTTAACCACTTCAGCACCGGAAGGATTTCCCATGTTAGGACCAGAGCACTTTTTGTGATTCGGCACTGCGTCACTTTAACTGACAATTGCGCAGACGTGCGACGTTGTACCCAAACAAAATTTGCGTCCTTTTTTTACCACAAATAGAGCTTTCTTTTGGTTGTATTTGATCACCTCTGCGTCATTTCTGATCACTGCTATAAACAAAAAAATAGCAACAATTTAGCAAAAGAAAAAAAACGATATTTCTTACTGTTTGCTAACATACAAATCCAAAAAAATATATAAAAAAACTAATTTATTCATCGGTTTTGGTCGATTTATATTCTTCCTTACATTTTTGGTAAAAAAAAAATCGCAATTGGCATTAATTGATTGGTTTGAGGAGAAGTTGCCGCGTTTACAAACCAGAATTAATTTCTGGCGTTTTTACAATTTTTTTTTTTTACTAGTAATGGCGGCGATCTGCGATTTTTATCTGGACTTTGATATTGGGGTGGACATGTCGGACATTTTTGACACTTTTTTGGGACCAATGACATTTATGCAGCGATCAGAAATTGAAATATCCACTGATTACTGTGTAAATGTCATTGGCAGTGAAGGGGTTTGCCTGCAGGGGGCAGTGAAGGGGTTAACTGTGTTCCCTGGGTGTGTTCTAACTGTGAGGGGGCTGGGCTACCATGGGCATAAGAGATATAACTGATCCCAGTGACAGGGATCAGTAGATCTTTTAAATGCCCACTGACAGAGCGGGGAACCTCAATATTTACATCAGCAGTTCCCCGTTCTTTCTCTCTGCCAGGTCATCGCGGCTCGCCGGTGGACATCAGGTCCGCTCCCCGAGCCGCGGGCACACTCCTGCAGAGTGCGGCGGGCACCAGAGCACACCGCCGGTGGTGCGTTCACGTCCGCTAGCTGCACATGCGCGAGCCGCCGTTTGTAGACGGCGATTTTGCGTAATACAGCCACACTGCAGCAGTATTTGTACGCGAGCCACTACGGAACCGGTTAAAGCATGTTATACAGCACAGTGCTTGTGCTGTGTCATTTGGACCCCTGTATCACCTCTAATACCTGGTTGATCCTGCCAGTTTCTACCCTCCTCCTGTACGCTGACTCCGATATATCAGGGCTGCTGAGCTCTGAAGCTCTGACACTGAAGTCAGTATGTGCCTCTGTCATCCGCAGCTCTGCTCTCTGTTTCCTGTGTCCTCTCCCCCTCCCCTCTCTGAATGTCTGCTTATGTCAGCGCCTGCCCCCCCCCCCCCGCACCTGCTGCTCTCATAGTTAACGTTGAAAGCGCCCATCCCCTCTGTATTAGTACAATAAGTTCCCCTGTGTCTTCTGTTTTATATCATAAATATGCTTATCTGTATAGATAGCACAGCGGTTCCTTGTGAACATGTGACTCCTTGGCTCTGTCTCTCCTCTCCTCCCTGGCTGATGTCAGCTGCAGTGCTCAGCCCCGCCCGCTTGAACTGTCAGCTAGGCAGAGGAGAGAGGAGGTAACTGATTACAAGTGTGTTATCAGTACAGATAAGCATATATATGATATAACACAGACACAGAGGAACTTATTGTTCTAATACAGAGGGGATGGGAGCATTTTTTACAAGTGGCTTAACAACCCCTTTGATCACCCCTGATGATAACCCCTGCCAGTGTCATTAGTACAGTGACAGTGTATTTTTTTAGCGCTGATCACGGTATTGGTGTCACTTAGTGTCAGATTTGTCCGCCGCAGTGTCACAGTCCCGCTAAAAATCGCTGATCGCCGCCATTACTAGTAAAAAATAAATAAAAATTCCAGAAATCTATCCCATAGTTTGTAGACGCTATAACTTTTGTGCAAACCAATCAACATACGCCTATTGAGTTTTATTTTACCAAAAACTTGTAGCAGAATACATATTGGCCTAAAATGATATAGAAATTCGATTTTTTTACATTTTTTATGTTTTATAGCAGAAAGAAAAAAATGTGTTTTTTTTTTTCAAAATTGTCACTCTTTGTTTGTTTATAGCGCAAAAAATAAAAACCGCAGAGGTGATCAAATACCACCAAAAGAAAGCTCTATTTGTGGGGAAAAAAAGGACATCAATTTGGGTACAACGTCGCACGGCCGCGCAATTAACAGTGACACCGTGCCATATCGCAAAAAATGGCCTGGTCATAAAGGGGCGTTGATCCTTCTGGAGCTGAAGTGGTTAAAGTGACTTTTTTTGATGCCCAGTTGTGCGGAGACCTAAGCATTTACTGCAGTGGCCTGTCTTGGTATCTTCAGTACAGAAGCAGTAAGAACATTTAATACAGAAGCACTCTCTTCTCAAGGAAAGCGGAGTTCCCCTTTAGACTCGGCTATGTAGAGAGAAGTGGGCTTACAGAGCTGTGCAGATGGGAAATGAGCCGTCCACCCTGCAATCAAACCCACGCAGATCTCACAACCTCTGTACTCTGCTTCAGTGGCGCTGGAGCATTCGTCTGCAGGTGTACAAATGACAAATGGCTCGAGTTGTTTTTAGTCTGAATCTTTATTATAATTAGGAGGCATTAGTCACACTGAATCATAAATGAAAGTTCCTTAGTCTGGTACAGCCTGCACAGTGTTCTGGGAAATACAAAGAACAGTGTTTTTTTAAAAATAGAACACAATTAACAAGCAAAAGGCAATAATAAAGGGTTTTGTCAGTAGTTCTAAAACCTCGCAGTATAGTCATCTCCCAGGCTCATTATCTGCAATAAAAGAAAGCTGGCAACCCGTCAGGAGAGCACCCCCTGCTTCTGAAAATGCTAGTCCTCTGGCTGTTATGGCGGCCCTCTTACTAAAGCCTGGTACAAACAGTGCAACGGTCGTACGACCGAACGGCCCAAATCGTATGTTGGCTGTTGTGTCTCGCATACTGACGTGCACTAAGCGATCGTACGACCAAGCCGAACGTAGTCAGTGTTACAAGCATATAAAGAGGAAGGTCAGGTGAATGTGATTTGTGAATTAGGAACGTAGGTTTCCACAAACGGATACTTCTGGGCGTTCCTGACTTCTGAGCATGCGTGTTTTGCACATACAACTTGTTGGCCCATCTTCTCTATACACACGGTACAACAATCGTACGACCGCTTGTTGTACAACAAAAGTTTTCTAGTTTGCTCATCCAACTTCTGTTGTACGACCATCGTACGTCGGCTGTTCTAATCGTGCGTACTAACGGCCGGATGATACTACAAGTGGTCGTTCGACCGTCACACCGTGTGTACGGGCCTCTAGAGTTGTTTTCCAGGAACAGACAAGGACTTCTTCCAGCTTTCATGTTCTGCACGCATGGTCCAGGTCAACAACTCCGAAAGCAAGAAAGTCATTATGACAGCCAGGGAATTGGCAATTTTAGGAGGTAATCAGTGGGAGCCCTATATATTTTTTTATGACAGGTATATCTTGAAAGAACTGGAGGAAGAGTGTCTGTGTTGCCAGTTGCAGCCAATCAAAGGTTGGTTTTCATTTTGTAATCTGCACTACAAAAAATGACAGCTGGAATCTGAATGGTGTGAGCAACCCGGCTGCTAAATTTCTTTCTCCAGAACCTTTGCACGGCACCTCAAGCATATGCATGCGTTTGTGTGGTGTCAACTCTTTAGGGACAATAAAAGAAGGAGGGAGGCATTTCACTCATTGACTATCATGAAAGACATAAGTGCAGTGCAGATTGTTGACTTTTTTCACTGTTATGTAATACAAAGTTTTCACACTCTTGGAATTTTTAATGTTTTATGATTTATTTTTAATGTTTTATTTCTTAAAGTTTTATTATTAATAGAACATGAATTCACTTTGAACATCGTTTTTTTTACTGATCAAGAGAATTTTCAATGCCAAAGTGAAAACAGATCTTTGCAAAGTGATTTAAATTAATTATAGTGAAAGAACATAAAAAAGCTTACTGCATGTAAACCGCCTCTAAGCCAGTATTTAGTAGTATGTTTGGGATTTTGTCTTGCTGAAAGAGATAAGACTTCTCCTAACTTTTTATCTGATTTTCCTACAAGGTTCCCTGTATTTTAAGCTGTATTCATTCTACCCTCACAAGCCTTCCAGGGCCTGCTGCATAGAAACATCCCCACACCCTGATGTTTCCACCATCATGCTTCACAGCAGGGATGGTGTGTTTAAAATCGGGATGAGCTTGGCACGTTTGGATCCAAGTCCAAGCCCACCAGGAAGCTGTCACAGTACTAGGCCAATCATGGGTGTGCATAGCCTATTGCATTAGGTGTGCGCAGCAAAGCTTAAACACACATGCATGCATGCATGTGTGTGTGTGTGTTTATATATATATATATATATATATATACAGTTTTCCTTGCGGCACATGATCTTCAGAATAAAAGAGAAATGCTTCTACACTACTCTTGTAAGCACAAGTTATTCAGTGGGAGATCTTTCCCATTTCCCCACCAACACACAGAGGAATAATGCTAATGTGAATGGGGTGATTAGGATGTGCCCAGGCACATCCGGCCAACCCTATGTGCATGTCTATGAGGCCAATCATAAGTGATTGAAGCATTCCCCGCCCTGCAGTTGCATGTATACATGCCCCTAGTTTATGTGCTGCTGTGGAGTGGGTTGGGAAATGCCCCGGCTGCTAATGCTTGACCCGGCACAGGTGACAACTTTCTGGCGGGCTCACAAAGGGGGGTTTGGAGTTGGCAACTGTCTGTAAATTTACAGACAGTTTGTAAATTTTGGACAACTTACAAACTGTCCATGAATATCCATTATGGACAGCAGCTGTCCGTCAAAAATATGGCCACAAACTAAGGGAGGTTTGGCTGGGGGTGCTTGCGCAGTGGCGTGTGCCTTTTATGCACAGCAGCCAGGGCAGGACTGGAGGGGGAGGAGCTGGGCCCGGAACTCAGCAGTTGTCATCTGTTAGATTTCACATGTGTGTTTTTGTTTTAATATTTCAGGCAGCTCCAGCCTCCACACAGTCTGTGGGGGGATCACTAAAAGAAGGGGGAAATGTTACACTAAAGTAAAGCGGGACACTGATATAAATGTCCCCCTTTATATCAGTAACCCCCCTTACCTTCGTGTATTCACTCTGCAGAAGGTGGTTTGCTCCTGGCATTCCCCCTTTTAAATTAGTGTCAGCAGAGTTTCCCCTTACATCAGAGTCTCAAGGATTCCCCCTTACAGTGCAAAGGGAACTCTGTAGACTCTGATGTAAAGGGGGACTCTGCATACTCTGGTGTAAAGGGGGGCTCTGGTGACCAGAAACCACCTTACATCAGAGTTCCCCTTTACACCAGAGTCTGCAGCATTCTCCCTTACATCATGGTCCATAGCGTTCCCCTTTACATCAGAGATTCCCTTTACACCAGGCTCTGCAGAGTTACTACTTGCACTGTAAGGGGGAATCCTGCAGACTCTGATGTAAGGGGGAACTCTTTGGACTCTTGTGTAAGGGGGGCTTTGATGACCAGAGACCCCTTACATCAGAGTTCACCTTAATGTAATGGTCTGCAGCATCCCCCCTTACATCAGGGTCCCAAAAGTTCCCCCTTACAGTGTACCCTGCAGACTCTGATATAAAGGAGAACTCTGTGGACTCTGATGTAGGGGAGAACTTTGGTGACTGTGATGCAAAGGGGAACTCTGTGGAGTCTGATATAAGGGGGAACTCTGTGGACTTATGTGTGAGGGGGCTTCTGGTAACCAGAGACCCCCTTACATCAGAGTTTCTCTTTAGACCAGAGTCCACAGCATTTCCCCTTACATCAGACTCCACAGATTTCTCCTTTGCATTGGAGTCCACAGTATTCCCTTTTACATCAAGGTTTGCAGCGTTCCCCTTTGCACTGTAAAGGGGAAACCTGCAGACTCTGATGTAAGGGGGAATTTTGTGTTGGGTTACATTAACCTGACTTTCGTGTTTTTTGCATTTTTTTATATGTAGTGCACCCCCTAAGTAGTCCACAAGTAAAACGGGATCCTCTACCCTGCACAGCCAGGCACACTGAATTTCCACAGTCACTCCAGAGTGAGAGAACAGTCTGTGACTTTTTTGTGTTTTATTATATAACTTGAATAGGGATGGGAGGTTATGGGATGCCCATTTGACTTCAGAACAACTTCAGGGACAACTCTTTCTATATACAGTCTATATAAAGCTTCTCTTCTTCCTCCAGCACACGCTTGCTTACAGAACCTAGCTGTGTCACCCTGTAGTATTTAAGCCCATTACAGGCAGGGACTTGCAGCCCCTATACTTGGAGAACAGATGGGGTGACACGGCTCACACTTTCCCAGCACTTCCTCTCTATGGTCACTGATCCCACCACCACCTCTTCTGGCCCTGCCAGCCCTCCTGGTTGCAGCAGCCCCTTTAACTTGCCCTCCAGGTTTACTTTTCCCCACAGTCCTCCAGACTGACACTCACCAGCCCACCCGACTGACTCTCAGGAGATCTTCTGGAAGTGCTGACCTGCTCCTGCTGTCCCCTCACTTGCTCCCATACCTCCAGGAAAGGATTCCTCCATGTGTTTTAGAGGGTCCCTCCAGCACCCAAGCCCCAGGCCCAAAGTCACCTCCCCCAGACTTAAGGGCGCCCTCAAGTGCCACCAAAAGCCTCCTCAGCACTCCATCTCCATATTTCACCTGACTGCTGGCATGACTCATGCCTATTTTATGAGGTGCCTGCCCCATTCCAGCCCCTTTTTGCTGGGGATTGGTCGTCAGGACCTCATGAATATGCCAACCAGCTTCTCCTAACCTCCTCCCACTATGTCTACAACATTCTCCAATGTTCCAGCAAACAGGGGGAGGCACCAGAGAAGCTGCTTGCTGAGTCATCCAGCCTTCCTGAGTCACTCTGCCCTGACCCAGATTCACACCTCAGGCCTGGCTCTCAGCCAAGCCAATTTGCCTACTCTAACAACTAACCTATTTACACTAGCACGTTAGCGAGAGGGTGCTACATATATCTTAAATACATTGCTAATAGCACAAGCTACATGTTTGAAGCTTGAATATTGATATTTGCACTTTTTGCACAGAAAAATTGTAATTGTATGTACTTTTTTGAAGTGTGAGTAACACAATTTGCTCTGTCAGTAAATTTAATGTTGTGTCAGTAAAAAAATAAATAAAAAAAATGATGCTGTACAATTTTTGCGCCCTGTAAGTAAATTTTACTTTGGGAGGTTGGCAACACTGAGTGGGTTTGGAGTTGAACATGCCCAAGCTTTTCCCTGTTTATGATGATCTTACAGCTGACTTCGGAGTCTCCCCCATACTTTCTGGCAACGTCATGCTTTCTCTTTGCCTCTCTCCCATAAAGTTGTGACTGGTGAAGCAATAGTTGTTTTATTCCTAGTTCCTGTAATCTCAGGCACGGAGTTGTCACTAGTGTCACTTCTTACATGGTCACTCCCCTTTGGAGGATAACCTATTTTATGCAGATATACAGCTGCAGCATACGCTTTCCACTACCTAATAATTGATTTAACTGTACCCCAGGGCATATTTAGAGATTTGAAGATGTTCTTGCATCCTTCCCCAGACTTGCACTTTTTGATTACCCTTTTATGGAGTTGTTCAGTGTTGCTGGTCTTCATGGTGTAGTTGATGTCATGATACTGACTATTCAGACTCTGGATTTTCCCTGTACACGTGTATTTATATGAACTCCTTGATCTATATTCCGTAATTATGTGACTCTTAAAAAGAATTGGGTGCTCCAGTGATGATTCAGGTGTATTATATTAAAAGGGAGTGTATACATACGCAATCACCTGTTTTGTGGCTTTTCATTGCAATTAATTCAAATCACTTTGCAGAGATCTGTTTTCACTTTGAAATAAAAGAGCCAATTACTGTTGATCAGCATAAAAACAAAATCATCATTATATCCTCTGTTATTTAATGTTTTATAAAAAGAAAACTTCCAAGGGTGTAAATCATTTTACAGGCACTCTATTTGTTTCTTGTAAGTGACTCACACTAAAGCCTCGTACACACGGGACGATCGTCGCAAATCGTATGTTGCATAATGTAACTTGCATACTGACTGCACTACACGATCGTACGACCACAGAAAGAACATTCAGCTGCATGTAATTAGCATCCGGACGTTCCTGACTTCTGAGCATGCATGTTTTGCACAATACAACTTGTTGTACCAACTGCTCTGTACACACGATACAACGGTCGTATGAGCGCTTGTTGGTACGACCAAGTTTTGTAGTCTGCTCATACAACTCCCCTTGTACGACCGTCGTATG
>BLSH010116713.1:101905-121864 GCA_018402905.1 Glandirana rugosa
GACTTTTATTGAACAGTCTCTTCCTTTGGTCAAATAAATCATTGAAGTAAGGGAATAAACTATTTTATGTAATGGACGGAAGTCTTTTAAATCTCTTTGAGGTCGAGTCTGTAAAAAAAAGGGGGACTATCAAAAAAAAAATAACGATCATAAAGGGTGAAACCCTCTAAAAAGGGAATAAACGACAGGACTATTTCTTTTACTCCCTTTTGTTTTTTACGTAATCAGCAATGATTTGTTCTCCCTTACAAGGACACTCCTACGGTTAATGTCAATGATGACCGTAACGTAAGGGGGAGTGAATCTGAGCTGGAGTTTCTCTAAATTTTCTGAAGGCAGGTAATGTATTTTATCAAATAAGGGAATGAAGTTACTAAATAAACTGGTTTCCTTCTCTGACAAGTTATTTTCAGGGGATGTCTTATTTATTTACGGTAGATACAAAAAAGTTCCTGTGTCCCCTGTCAGCTCAGGAGTCATCATTATGAAGTTCTGTAATCCCAAAAATGTACCTTAGTTAATAAAGTCCTTGTAAAATCTTGTAATCTGTTCTGTAAAAAGATTAAATAATGTGCGGTGTGGAAAACACCTTATTTTAGGCGCTCACGTGACCCGCCGGAGCTCTTCTTCCCCGCACTGAATACTGCAGAGGGAGGAGCCGAGATCCCCGCTGATGTCTGCCCCGCTCCGAGCACTTCAGAGGGAGGGGCTGCTGACGTCAGCCGGGAGGAGAGGAGAAGATCTCTGGCGGGTCATGTGGGTGCCCAGCGGCGCTGTAAATGAGGTATTTTCCACAATAAAGTTACACAAGGTGACACACTGCACATATATAATCGTTTTACAGATCAAATTACATGATTTTACAAGGACTTTAACTAGGGCTTATTTTGGGGGTAGGGCTTATATTGCAGCCATCCCAGAAACTTACGCTAGGTCTTCTTTTCGGGGTAGGGCTTATTTTTGGCAAAAAATTGTAATATTAAAAGCTAACTCCACCTTTTGCACCATTACATCCATATTTAGGGTGCAAATGGGCCCCCTTTCCTGACAGTGTGCGGAGCTAGCTCTCAGTGCGGTAATCACCACACTCAAAGTTCATTAACAGTTCCTCTGGCTGACTCATCTGAAAGTCCTGTACTATAGAATGGACAGAGAGCTGGAGGAATAGTCAGCAGAAGTCAGGCATTGCACCCTGAAACCACTGATTGTGGGTGCAAAGGTTTTGCTGGCTCCTATGCAAAAAAAAAAATATATATGTGTGCACATTTGTCCCTGCAAATATATGTGCATTTATTATTTTTTTTGTAAAAGGTGGTAAGCCTTTAGGAGAATTGTAATTGTCTTGAGCATACTTCCAAAATTGACACAACCGTTTTCCCAGTAAATCAGTCATCTGGATGCCACCATTTTGCTTATGATTTGTTGATGATTGATGAGAATGTATGTTCCCAAAAGCTTTGTCAGTGTAGCAAAGCACTCATGTGAACACTGGAGGTGCAGAAGTTCCCCTGCAGCCTGGAGAACAGTGTGGAAATCAGGGACAGAATTTGAGGGATGTTAGGCTGATAGAGCCTCACATACCTCCCTGGTAGTGCTAGCGACGACGGCAAATAAAAGGCAAACAGAACACAGAGGCATAAAAAGGAAAAAAAAACGGAGTACTGAGTGTCGGTTCACGCTAGCGAGATGCAGGAACCAATGCGATTCCAGTGCAGGTTCCTGCATCGCATATGACTATGCAAACCGCTGCAGGTGTCAATAGAAAGTTAATGACACCCCCAGATTGGTTTGCATATCGCTACGAATTGTCAAATGGTGCAGAAATCGGATCACGTGGGTGTTCACATCCATGCGATTTGATTCCAGTACGGACCAAAAAAAAGGTCCTGTGCCATTTTGGTGCGAACGCGATGCATATTCAGCCATACAGTCTGTATGGCTGAATTTGCATCACAGAGACATCGCAAGGGACCTGCACAGCAGTGTGGTGCGAATCACATGCGATGTCTAGCATCACTCTGGTGTTAACCCAGCCTAAAACCATACTTTTTAAATGCTATTAACTTGAAGCTCTCCATTTAAAGAGGAGCTTAACCAAACTAGGGAGAAACGAAAGCAGCTAAAATACTGCCACTGCTGACTTGCAGTAATCGCACCCAATTCCTTGCAGGGTTTCTAACCTTCCACCTCATCATCTTGTATCAGAAGCCAGCTGTCACATCTTGATCACCCAAAGCAGGCTACATGATGCACATGTGCAAGATCAGGGACTGCAGGGAGACTGGGGGGGGGGGGGGCATGTTTGGGTACAGGAGGGTTGTGATGCTCAGAGTTTAATTTTTTTCAGGTAATGTCTGCTTTCCAGGACAACTTCTGAATTTACAGACAAAGCTAACAGTTTATGACTTGTTCTACATCTTAGTGTAGTCATCACTGCATGAATCACAACCAACACTCAGACTATACATGTGACAGATGGTCTCAACTTCTATCAATCACTAAGGGTGTGTTGCTGTATCGGATATTGGCACCATAATGAAAACGCTTAATTCCTCCTGAGTTGGGAGTGTTTGTAGGTATATAATAAAAAGCATAAAAATGCAACAGTAATTCACACCACATGCAGTTCTGTGTGCTTTTTTTCTGCACTAAAAATGAATGCAGTGTTTTCCATGTATTCCAAAGGCTCTAGTTCACACCAGTGCAGTCAGTTCCAGTGCAATGCAGAAAAAAATAGAGCATGCTGCATTTTTTCTGCACTGAACTGGAACATGGAAAATTGTATCAAAAACACACTGGAACTGTGTGTGGTGTGAACTGTAAGCAAAAACTGATCCAGAAACATATCTGGAGTGCATTTTTGTAGTGTGAACTGGCCCTAAGTTGTACAGTAAATCAGAATCATTACTCATAAAATATTTAGCTCTAGGTTAATCAATCTTTAATGGGAGATTCTACCCTAAGAAAAGGGAAAAAAACAGGTGAAAATACACTATTCAATCTGAACAGTCTCCCTTTGATCTACTATCAACTATGTAGTGCAAGGACCTGCTTGATTTGATACAAAATTATATATTTAGGTGTGTCCCACTACTACATTGTTTTGATAAATCAAAATGAGATGCTACAGGGATTGTACAATCACATTGTATAGTGTGCGGCTAGTGTACAGCTTAGGGCTCAGCATCAGAATTAGAACTCAGAGTTTACATTTCAGAAAGAATTTCAAATATTGTGCAACTACTCTTAAGGGTCTGTCAAACAGCTGAATAAAATCTTGCCTTCGGGCAAGCCTTGTTTACGGAAAGGTATCCACTTTATTTTGCAATTTAATTTCTAAAAAATCTTTAAGGGCTCATTCATATGCCATGCTTTTACTGCCCCTCACCCGCTACCTCCTTTAGATACAGAGGCAGCAGCCAGGGGTGTACACATGCTGCGGCTGAGATGCTTTGCTTCACGGCTGTGGCAGGAATTATACCTCCTGCCACTTTCAGCTGGTGAAGTGAATGGTGCCATTCTGCAAGCACCCCACAAACGCGTGCAATGTGACATGAGGCAACGCTAATGATTCAGTGTGTACAATTAAAGTTCAGTGGCATCAATAGATGTTTGGGAAGCATTAAAAAAACGATCCAATTGCCTGTGTTCAACATGTATATGAAAGAGCCCTCAGGACTCATTTACAGTAGTGGTTGGAGCACAGTAAAACCACATGGTTGAGTTGCATTTTTCCCACCCCTCAACTGCTCCCCCTTTAGCTGGAAAGGCAGTGGCTGGAGGCATACACATGCTGTAGCAGGAATTATACCCCTTGTCACATTTGGCGGGTATTACTGTCCATCAAACTGAACCCATTCAAGTGAATGCATGCAATGCCATGCTGTTTGCAGTGAGCCAGTCTGGCATTTAAGGGGTTTAACCCCTTCCTGCCCACGCTATAGCTGAAAGACAGCTACAGCATAGGCTTAATTTGCCAGGAGGGCGTATATGGATGTCCTCCCGTGATCGTGCTGCCTGTGCCCCCCCCGCGCGGTGTGCGGGCGCTGTGCTCTGTGATCATTGAGCCCTCAACTGATCACAGATCAGGGTTAAGGGCCAATCACAGCAGCCCTTTACCACGTGATCAGCTGTGTCAAATGACAGTTGATCATGGAAGTAAACACAAGCCAGTTATCGGCTTTTCATTCCTCACGCTGACAGTGTGAGTAGAGAAGATAGCTGATAACCAGCTTTTGTTAAAGGGACATCAGCACTGATTATCAGTGCTGCCTACCAGTGCCCACCAATCAGTGCCACCTATCAGAGCCCATCAGTGCCACCTATCAGAGCCCATCAGTGGAGACTATCAGTGCCCATCAATGCTTTTTGTGTTTGTTTAGCAAAAAAATAAAAAACCTAGTGGTGATTACCACCAAAAGAAAGCTCCGTTTGTGTGAAAAAAATTATAAAAATTCCATATGGGTACAGTGTTGCATGACAAAGCGTGACAGCACTGAAAGATGCAAATTGGCTTGGGCAGGAAGGGGTAGACAGTGCTCAGTAGGCAAGTGGTTAAACAGGCGGTGAGAAGGCTACATAACGCTTCCTCACTGCCTGTGAAATGCTCTCCAAACAGAGATCTATACGTAAGTGTAGACGAGACCTAAGGTGGGTATGAACGGATTGAAATTCCTCTGGTTCAGCAGGGACAGGGCAAATGTGGATCTGTGTGTGGCCCTCCCATTCTGTTGAATGGGACTGTTGGAAGATTTTCACTCAACCTGCTGCAGTGCTGATCAGTGTATTCTGAGAGTGGAGGAATCCCCGCTGTTAGAATACAATAGCACAGTGGGAAGGATTCCTCCATCCACCTCACTTGTGTGGATGGAGAAATCAATGCAGTTTTTTTTTTCGACCAGCCTGCTGGCTGAATGAAAAAAAGAAAGAAGCGTGTATAGCCAGCTTAAAAGGCTTCAATTGAACAACAACGTAAACTATCAATAAAAGAAATGGACAAAAGCAGATCTGCAATGTGTACACAAGAAAAATTAGTTACTAAATCACCCTCCTTCCTAGATAAAGTCCACTTTGAACTGCTTCATCCCTCTTACAAATCTATTTGCCTGTCTGCGGTATCTGCTTTTATATTTTACATTCCACCTCCAGGAAAAAAAAATTCTGTAACAAAAAAATGTTTCGACACAACTGATCTGCTTATGAAGTCTATTATGTCTACATATCAACAAAAAGCATGATATAACATGTTACATAAACGGGTATTTTTCTTGTACAATGCAGAACACTCCAGAATAGGCTTCAGGCGAAAGCAGCATTATAATGTAATACATGATGCTCCTGGACATCAAGGAAATATCATTCTAAAGAGTCAACTGAAATTGTGCAAGATTCTCACTAAACCAGTATCTGGAAACAGGAATCTGAAGGGAGACAGAGCATTGGGTAATTTAAACATGAATATATTATGGGGGAATCTGATGACCAGGTTATTATGTGGCATGGTTGCTAATTCTTCTGAAAAGGATTGCTGAAACAATAAAAGAATGTAGAATATTATTTCACACTTAAAATAAATGTAACTTCTAAGGGTCCTTTCACATGGGAGTCATTCGCTCAGTCATGCTTTTGCTAAGAAAAAATGGGTTCAGGTTACATCAGTTTGCAGTTCAGTTCAGCTTACATTGGTCTACATCCATTTTTGCAACATTTTTTTCTTTTTTAGATGTTTCAGAATCCAATCATAAGTACGAAAGCAAAAACAAAAAATATTTCTTGCCTAAGACTCATTTCACATGATCTGCCTGTCCGCTTTTCAGGCAGATCCATGCGGGCCACCCATAGAGCTCTATGGGCAGGCAGATGTCAGCGGAGATGTGTCCGCTGACACCGTCAGCCATCCGATCTGACAAGATCTGCTCAAAACAGACGTATGGAGATACGTTCCCCATCCGCCCAGCTGATCGGATTGTATGAAAAGGGAAATGCATTCCGTTTTCATCCGATCTGCTCACAGAAAACAGCTGCGCTCTGACAGGTCCATCCCTGCACAGTGAGCGGAGATGGACCTGTCACCCCCCAGCTCAGCGGAGATCAACGTATCGGCTTTAGACTGAACACTTGGGTGAAAGGGCCCTACCTAGAAGATTGTGGGGTTGATTTACTAAAAATGGAGAGCGGAAAATCTGGTGCAGCTGTGCATAGTAGCCAATCAGCTTCTAACTTCAGCTTGTTCAATTAAGTTTTGACAAAAAACCTGGAAGCTGATTGGTTTGATGTGGTTTCTTTGCAGAGGTGCACCAGATTTTGTACTCATGTTTTAGTAAATCAACCCCTTTAAGTTTGCTAAAGCATTGTATATCTATTATACTTTTTTTTTTTTTTTTACTGGTTTTAATTTCAGTGCTGCTGATCTTTGAAGCCACTTGTCTACATGTACATGCTCCAGTGCTGGTAGGTTCAGAAGGGACTGGTCAAATTTAAATCAGTGTGTGGTCGTCCCCGCTTGACACTACTTGATTGAGCGACTTCTGTTGAAGTCTGTTGGAAAACTTTTCTTGATCAGCAGCTGCAGCCACTGATCAGTGTATTCAGATAGCTGGGGGTGCCACTGTCAGAATACAATGTCCCTGCCGGGGGGGAATTCTTCATCCACCTCAATTGTGTGGATAGAGTCTGCCCTATGGCTGAACAGAAAAGAAAAAAATAGCGCAAGGCCAGCTTTAAGCCTCATGCACTCAGGACATTTTTGGACATTTTTACAGCTGCCGTTTTTAGCTTCAGATGTTTTTTCCTACAGTCTATAAACTCCCCATCATGTTATCTGATGTTTTCATTGCACATAGGCTGTTATCTACTGTTTTTAGCTGGGGTGTTTTTGAGCTGTAAAAAAACCCCCAAGACTAGCAGGTTCTGAGAGACATTTTTCAGCTGCAAAAACGCTCAAATGCCGCTCACCAATGTTTTTGGACGTTTTAGATCCACTGAGGGAAAAAAAAAAAAAGTTAGACTTACCGGTAACTTGTTTTCCGTGAGTCTTTCAGGACAGCACCTAAGAGATGGTAACTCCTCCCACCGGACCATAGGAAACACCTTCTTCCTCCTAATCTTTTAAAGGGATGCTCCTCCCTTCCACTCATCAGTTGTAGAAGAGAACCTCCGGCCTGGCTGAAACACATAAGCATATACGTTAGTCACAGCATTTTATTCAAATAACACTAGGGCGGGTCATTGCTGTCCAGAAAGACTCATGGAAAACAAGTTACCGGTAAGTCTAACTTGATTTTTCCCAAAGCGTCTTTCAGGGCAGCACCCGAGAGGATAATTGAGACTTACCCCCTTAGGGTGGGACAACAGCCTGTAGGACCTTTCTGCCAAACGCCTGATCCTTGGCAGACAGAAGGTCCAACCTGTAATGCTGCACGAAGGTGTGGAAACTGGACCACGTTGCTGCCCTGCAAATTTGTTCAGGGGTGGCACCGGCTTTTTCTGCCCATGTGGCCACAAGCGCTCTAGTTCAGGGTTTCTCAACCAGGGTTCCGTGGAACCCTAGGGTTCCTCCAGAGGTTGCTAGGGGTTCCTTGAGCAATGGTCAATTTCCACCTCTCAGATAAATTCCCACTGACATCATTGTTTTTTTTAGCTATCTGCAAAGGGGTAATGCTTCCCAATGACCACAAGTGTAAGGAGCATTCTTCGCATTGAACATCACACTAATGTATCATGAGTTGTAGATTTTAAATTTTTAGCAGGGGTTCCCCGAGACCGGAGAATTATTTCAAGGGTTCCTCGGTACTGAAAAGGTTGAGAAAGGCTGCTCTAGTTGAATTTGCATGAACTTCTTCTGGCGGTGGTAGTTCTGCATGGGAATAGGCTTCCAGGATAGACAATTTTAGCCATCTTGTAACTGACCCCTTTGAAGCTTGACAACCTTTCTTGTTGCCCGAAAACAAAACAAATAAAGAATCGGACTTCCTAAAGCCCTTCGTTGCCTCTAGAGAACATAACAAAATTCTTCTAACATCCAACTTATGAAAAAAGTCTCTTTCTCCTCTGCCGGGTTTGCGCCATAGATGGGACCCCCAGGAGCTGGCGTCTGTTATTAGTCTTTTTTCGGCCGGAAAGGCCCATAACAGACCCTGGGTCAGGACCGACTGGCCCCTCCACCACCACAGAGACCTCATTACCTTGGTGGGAATTCTTACTTCCTTGTCCAGGGACCTTTGACTGGGGTCCCATGAACTCAGGAGGAACTTTGCAGCCTTCTGAAGTGAAGCCTTGCCCACTGTATTGTCAGCATAGTAGAGGTTAGGACTCCTAAGGCTGACATCACCTGTCTTACTGACATTGGATGATTGTCCTGTAACATGGCCACTGCGTTCAGTACCTTGTCCCTCTTTTCTGGCGGGGGATACATTTTTTGATCCACCGAGTTGATCTGGTAACCCAGAAACTGCACCACCTGTGAAGGCTCCAGAGGATTTTTGGAGGTTCACAATCCACCCCAGTGATTCTAGATTGTATCAAGCTTTGCATAGATCGTCCTGTAATCTTTCCCTTGAGTTCGCAAAAAAGAAAAGATAGTCAAAATAGGGAATTACTGCGATTCCCTGAAGACGAAGTGGAGGTAACGCTTCTGCCATCACCTTGGTAAATATCTGGGGAGCGGATGACAGCTCAAAAGGTAAGGCCCTGAACTGAAGGTGATGGATCTGATCCCCTATTCTCACCGTCATTCTGAGAAACCTCTGCGACTGGGGTGAAGTGGGAATACGTAGGTATGCATTTCTTAAATCTATTGACCCCATAAAACACTCTGGGGTCAACAGATTTGACGGAAAAAATTGAGTCCATTATGAACTTTCTGTATTTCACTGACTTGTTCAGTGGCTTTAGGTTGAGAATCAATCTGAATTTTCCTGATGGTTTCTTTACCAGGAATATGTGAGAGTAGAACCCCTGTTGTCTTTCTTCTGGTGGCACTTGGATCACTACACTCTGTTGCATCAGTTCTTCTATTAAGGACTTCATAGCCAGAACCTTTTCTGGATCCTTTGAGGTATTCGTCACAAGGAACCTTGTTGGTGGGAATTCTGTAAACTCTATCTTGTAACCTCGGGAGACGGCGGTCAAGATGACAAACTGACTTGACGTCACACTTGACCACTGCGGAAGGAAACTCTGAAATCTCCCCCCTACCCGAAGGCTTGAGTCATTGAGACTTTTAGGTTTGTTTAGGAGGGTGGAAAATTAGCACGCCTTTATTTTTTGATTTTTGTGCAGACCAATTCTTCCTCCTTGCTTGGACCCTGTTGTCCTGCTCCTGAGCTTTTTGAGGTCGAAAAAGCTTTTTTTTTTTTGGGCCCGCTTCTTCCTTTAATCGGAAAAGACTTACTATCCTAGACAGGACAGCAGACAGGAGTATCTAGCTCAGGACCGAAGAGCAGATCGCCCGAGAATGGAATACCAGAGCCTACTTTTGGAAGCCGCATCACCAGGCCAGGTCTTTAGCCACAATGCCCTTCTTACGGAATTAGTTAGGGCTGCTGATCTAGCCGACATTCTAATAGCCTCGGCTCAGACATCCGCAATATAGGCCACGTCGGCAGACAAGGTTGGGAAAGAATCCAGTATCTTCTGCTTCGATCAGTCTGCCAGTATATGAGCTTCAAGCTGGGCAATCCAGTATTCTAGGTTTTGAGCCACGCAGGTCGTTGCCATAGATTGACTGCCAAGCTCTTTTGAGCAGAAGGTCCATCCGTTTGTCCATTGGATCTCTGAGGTTCCCCAAGTACTCGAAGGCTAGGTCCGTAGACCTAGAGACTTGGGAAAAAGTTGCATTGAACTTTGTTCCATACTGCCGTGGGGTCCTCTTTGAAAGGGAAGCGTCTCTTATGTGCCCTTGAGAAAAAAGGCTTTTTCTCCGGTCCCTGCCATTCTGTCTTGATGGAATCTGCAATATCTGGGTGTACAGGAAATGTACGCCCCTTAGGCTCACTAAGACCCTCACACATAGGGTCATGGAGTGTTCGTTCTTTTTTCTCTTCCCCCAGGCCCAGAGTTGCCTGAATAGCTTTCAATAAACCGTCAACTCCTTCCAGTGATAACGAACTTAGGAGGGGGTTACCCTTGTACCCTCATCCTCCTTCTCCGAACCATCGTTGGACGGTGCTGGGGATTGCCCATCCCGGATAGGAGGATGACATGGGGTCTCTAACACCGGATCCTGCTGGGAAGATTCAAACGTCGAGGCCTGACTAGCACCAGGATTGGCCAAGGAGTCATGAAATGACTGAATCGTGGCATGGAGCTCCTTCTTTACTGAGGCAACTAGATCCTCACAGACAGAAGCAGGCTCTTCTCTAACCAATTCAGTAATACAAGTACTGCATAAGGTTTTCTTCCAGTCTTCCACCAATTTAGCCCTACAAGAAGGACATCACCTTTTGCCTGATTCGCTTTTGGCCTATTGGGGAAAGAGAGGAGACAAAAAAGAGGCAAAACCCAGGGGGCCTTGCATGAGACCCTGTCTTTGCCCATGGCTCACCCCAAACAGGTGCACTAAGAGGGAATGCTAGGAATGCCCCAGTGCCCAGACAGGCCTCGCCACCAGGGGGAACATCAGAGAAGACCGGAAACCCAGGAAAACATAGGGACAGTATACAAACTGCCACCTTACCGGGGCTTTGCTAGAGCCTGTGCCTGTCCCCAGTCCTGCAGACGCTGCTTTCTTCTCCATTGCGGGTGTGCAGCGCTCCTTGTGGCTCTCCACCGCCTCTGGACTCCCATAGTGCCGCACCGGAAGCGGATATACAGAAACGACGCCAGCGCTTGACCCAATGACCCGCTCCACACTTCCGGGCTACACAAAAATGGCGGCGGGGGCCACATCCCACACCGGGTGGGACACCAGGATATCTGTGGGCTCTCCCCAAGCACCTGAAGGGGAAGAGGAGCCCGTACACACACGGCCCGACTGCCGGTAAGCAAGAGGGCTGGCGGTCAGCAAAAACGGAGGAAAATAGCAGGGGAACCCCTTTGCCTCCCAAGCAGCCTGAGACATTGAGGCTCCCCTCCAGGGTGTTCCCTCCGGGCCATCGTTTTTGATCCATCGAAAAAAAAAAAAAAAAAGCTACTGCTCAAAAACAATAGTGCAAAACGCTGAGAAACTCACTACAAAGCTACTAACGTTTTTAGAACTTTTTTTAACGTCCTGTGTGCATGAGGCCTTATACTCACATTCGCCATGCTCCCCTGATACTCTACTCTAGCTTTTGCTTCTGGGCAGGAGGGAGCATGTGAGCTCCCAGGATACAATGCTTGGACCTGAGCTGCCAATCACAAGACTTAAACAACGTCATGTGAGGAGAAGGATGTCATCTATCTGTTAAATGCTGACATCTTCCAACACCAACCTTAATAAACGATTAGACTCCTGCTACTGCCTCCTACAGATAAACAGAGTGGGGGGCAGTACTAGGAAGGTCTGGGGGTGAGCTTTCTAGAGACTGTCTCCTTGCCTTGACTTAGCAGAGACAAACACTTAAGGGCCCTTTCACACGGGCTGTCAGGTCAGTGTGTCAGTTTTTCAGGCAGACCTGATCGGACACTGCATGTCCACTGACACCCGCCACCTTCTGATCTGATCCGGTCTGCCAAAAACAGATAGTGGTCCTATTTTCCCTCCGCCCAGCAGATTGGATAGAAATGGACAGATGGGTCAGTTTCCATCCTATTTCCCCATAGAGGAGAGCGGGAGTGTGTCCGCCTCTGCTCTGCACAGTGGAGAGGACCTGTCACAGTCCTCCTCAGCGTGGATCAGGGGAGCGATTCCCCACTGAGCAAGTGGATTCCGTTAAGCAGAGGCGCTTATGTCAATGAGGCCTAAATCTTTTGGCAGTTTAAAAAAAATAGAGGTTACAAAATGTCTAAACATTCCTACTATGTCATTGAAAAAAGGAAGTATTAGTTCCACATGTTTGGCGTGCATGCACAGGTGACCCTGACAATTCCTAATAAATTCTATAACATATGCCTTGGAGCCAATTATGCTAGGTGAGATATCTGCACAGTTGTGGCCACCCTAACAGCAGCCATCATGATTAAAATATGGGTTCATAACAGAAAAAAGAAACAAGCAGGTGAAACTTTAAAAAATGTTTAATTATTGCCTGAAGTTTTTGATCTATAGAAATATCTGTAGGTCTAGGCCTGCAGAATTTCTGATTCACAGTTACTATAGCAACCTCCAGGTAGTCTCTAAAATGACAGCTAATACCAGCGGGGAGGATATGAGCAGAACGATACACCCACACTGGTGTTAACTCCTCAGTTACCAATAGTAAAGAAAACCTTCAGTGAACCATCACCGGCAATCCCATAAGATCTCTTAAGGAAGCTTAACGCTCCTGCAGCTTGAAAAGGCTTATGAATAAGATAGTGACACCTAGCAATTAGCAGCAATTTAATGTTAAAAAATACAGTAAAACATTCCTTTTTGCACTACAGGTATCCCAACCAACATAAAAAGCATACTGCATGTATTATCTAGATTCTGATGGGAGCAAATGAAATAAAAGGAACAGGTTTAGAGACACAATCATTTATTTTGCCTTCCGTGGGCAATGCGTCAGTCCCTTAAAGCTTATCCCTCACCCACTTATGCTCTCGTACACGGACCTCCTCAACCGATCCTTTGCTCTATCAGAGCTGCCAATCCCAGCGTAAGCTCCATGTTGGATTGTGTTAGAGCTTTTACAGGCATGATGATGCCACCCTCCTGTGTATGGTTAGCTTTACTCAGTACTTCATTTTGTCCTCCAGGTATTGTGGTAGTGTGCTGGTCAACCTCACTCCCTTTTGTAAGTAATCTAAGAACACCTTCTTGAGAAGAAAGACTTAGGCTGGGTTCACACCACAGTACAGAGCGGCTCACAGCAGGGGTCCGGTGCGTCCCCATTCACCATTTCAGATCCGGCTTCATTCTGAATTTTTGGCTGAATTCAGATCTGAAAATGGACAAGAAGACACACCGGACTCCTGTGCAATTTGCACCGGAGCCGCTCCGGAGATGTGTGAACCGGCTCCATAGAGAGCCAGTCACAATCTCCTGACATGTGAATTGGATCTGGGGAATCCCACATCTAATTCGCAATAGTGTGAACCAAGCCTTAGACTGACAGTACCCCTACCCCTTCCCCAGGGCAGTCGGGACATCAAAATCTCGCACTTACCCCTTCTAGGAGTGGGCAGCAGGCAGGCAGCAAGCGGTGTCCGGCTTGACTTCGGCCATGCATCCCCCTCCTCCTCCGAGAAAGGTGTCCAATAGGATTGCCTGTCTTCTCCGCCAATCGGGCAACCGGTAACATACCCGTACTTTCTGATTGGCGGAGAGCAGATCAGGGTTAGAAAGGCAAATATTAATTTGCCTTTCTAAAGGCTCGTGGCGCCACAAGCCACTCTATGTTGAAGCCTATTAGAGCCTAGGGCTCTAATGAGATGCTTCAAAGAATCCCCCCGCCGTGGTAATTTATGTGGCCGGCGCTTCAAAGGGGCCGGCCGCATGAATAGGGGGTGGTCATGAATCTATCCATAGCATATAGGGGGTGGCGAGGACAGAGGGGGTGGCGTCCATGCGCCCTTAATGTATGGGCCGCCTCTGTAGTACAGGCGTTTTCTATAGAACAATGGGAGCTTCCCAATAGCAAGTGAGCAGAGATATGATCTCACTAAAACAGGTAAGGGTTAGAAAGTCTTTCAGGTTACTATAGGGGCTCATTCATACCAGTTTGTTGCAGTAATGCACCAAGTTTGTGTTGCAATTTTAAATGGCTGTTCACTGCAACATATGGTAATACACTACAGTGAATAGCTTTCAGAAGGGCAGGGTTTTCCAATTTGAAACCAAGATCTGCAACATGGGGATATCACCTCAAAGTAGAAGGAGGAATGTTTAAAACTAACCTTACAAAGTATTATTTTACCAAAAGATTGGTCGATGCTTGGAACACACTTAGCAGTGGTACTAAGCAATTAGTCAATGGTCTCCAAACTGTGGCCCAGGGGCTGAATGCAGTCCTTTGCTTGCCATTATCTGGCCCTTGAGGCACTATTCTCAAACTGATGTGAGACACTATTCTGCCAACTGACAACAATGGGGCACCATTTCTTTCATTGACACAAATTATCCTTCCAATGATGGGGCACTATTCCTCTTTCCTATATTAACTTTGGTGATTTTTACTCCCACTGATTTCAGTTACATTTCCACTCCTGGTGGCCACAGTCCAGCCCCCCTAAAGTCTGAAGGACATTAAACTGGCCCTTTGTTTAGAATGTTTGGAGACACCTACAATAAGTGAATTTAAATATGCTTAGGACAAACATAGATCTACATTCAGACAAAGGTAAAAAAAAAACACACACACAACAAAAAGGGGCAGCCTCGATGGGGCACACAGTCTCGCTCTGCTGTCACTCTTCTAGGTTTCAATTTTTTGTTCCGAATTGGCACAAATGCTTTATTTACTGAATATTTGTAGCTAGCTATCAGGAATTGCTGATGCTTTTTCAAAAAAAAAAAAAAAAAAAATGGAACTGGCTGTGAGCAACAGGTTTTGCTTATTTTCACATTCAGCTCTCAGAAATGAGCTGTTTGTCACAACTTCCTACCTGGGTTTGCCCCAGGGGCTCCATCTTTCTACCCGAGTACAAAGGCAAACTTTACAGGTGAACTTCCATAAACAGGTTTCAAATCATGTATGTAATTAGGTGAGTATAATACCAGTGGTTAGGTTTTACTAAGACAGTGACTGATATTAAAGGGTAAATATATTCTTCAAAATGTAAATTAGAATGGGAGAGGCATTGGTATCCTACGGGCTGACACAGTGTCGTGTGTCTAGAAAGCCATTTCTTCCCGTAGGAAGAGGACATGTTCCACCGGTTGGATCACTGTGCTTAGTACACAAGTATCAGGAAGTAAAAAATACATCAAAAAGGAACTAACCCCACAGCTACTATTTTATTTCAAATTAGGAAGTGTTCTACTTGCAAATTGGAATTGAATTTTCATCCATCCAACCCTTAGACACAACCCTACCAGACAGCAGAGCCAGATTGGTGGCCTGACTTTTTCTGTTGCATCTAAACCACACAACCTGGTCACCTCCCTGCATCCAGCCTGTGAATGGACAGCAGGCGCAGCACTGTGATATTCATTCATCTCTTTTACCTGCCAACTTTTATGCACTCCAGCATATATGATTAGCTCCTAGTGCATCTCCTCTCACAATGCATTGTGAAACACAGGCAAAATTAACGGACAAATGGAAATTCATTGTTAGTTTTCTATGGGACTTGTTTCCACTACAGAATGTTGGGAAAAAGTTTTGCATGCTGCATGCTATGTGGGTTTCCCTAAAGGGTCCCCATTAAGTCTATTGAAAGGAGATTCTTCAAAGTGGTAGTGCTATGCATGTCAAATGCACAGCAACTCATACTGCTGTGCACAAATCCTTAGGGAAAACTTACATATATTGTACATTTTATGTACAAGAGTATCTTACACCTGTGTTGTACAGGTTGCATCCCAACTCCATTGTCCATGCCGTCACTGCTTACTCCTCCATAAGCGCCACGACACCAAAAGCCTTTTGAACAGATGCATGCGAGAACTAAAAGTGCATTTTATGTTTCTAGAAGTTAATTATAATAACATATATATTTATAATTGTCTCAAATCATGTAAAATAACAAAATTTGTTATTGATTTCATGCACTTCAAGTGTATGTAAGGCCAAAACTTTTTTTTTTGGCCTTTGATAGAGTAAGAAGCAGATAAAGTCCATTGGGCAGAGCCCCTTCTTGTCCTACACATACAAGAACGAAAACGAGAAGCCAGAAGATCTCTCTCCACAGTAGATGGCGTCTTTCCATACAGTGTGAATTTCGTCTGGTTCCTGATGTACTAACATTCACTATGTATGTAAGTGGGTATGTAGGTCTACATAAAACAGGAAACAAGTACTTAGAAGACAACCCACAACATATGGCACCTGAAAATTTAAAGCTTTAGCATGATATTTGCCTATAGGCAAGCATATATTAAGGCTTACCTATAGGTACTGCAAATATCTTCTAAGCATGCGCCGTTTAGGAGATATTGACTGTACATGCAGCCGGTGGCGTCACCGGCGCATGCCCTCTGAAGGAACGGCATACCCTGTCCATACAAGTCCTGTGCCGTAAATGGTGGCTCCCACACACATGTGCGGGAGTGACATGATTGCGGCTCCGGCCACTCACACAGCTAGAGGCCGCGAAGCCAGAAGGGAGACCGGGTGAAGATGGAAGTGCCTTCAATGCCCTCCAGTAGTCACGGCTCCCCTTGTGCCTGGATCCGCGGCTTCTATGTTGACCCAGTCTTCGGCCTCCTGTCCAAATTGGCAGGGGCAGGAAGCCGTGAGCCGATGCAGATTCGCTGGTATCACAGGGTGGGAGGGCTCAAGGCGTAAGGACAACATAAAACAGTCCAATTGGGGCCTTGGGCTGTGGTCACATGCTTGTAAGGGGGTGGCGGACCTGATAGAGACCTGTTGGTCCGGCGCCCTGCAGAGTACACGGCCAAACAGATGGTGCGGGCTGGGGGGGCATTTTTCAGCATTCAGCGCTGTCGCACTTTTAACTGTGCAGTCATGCAACACTGTACCCAATTGAATTTTTAATAATTTTCTTCACACAGAGCTTTCTTTTGGTGGTAATCACTGCTGGGTTTTTTATTTTTTATTAAAAAAAGACTGAAAATTTTGGGGGGAAAAAAAAGTTTTTCTCGGTTCCTGTCAGTAAAATTTTGTAGAGAAGTAATTTTTTTTCTCCTTCAATGATGTGCGCTGATGAGGCTGCACTTATGGGCACTGATTAGGTGGCACTGATAGGTGGCATGGATAGGTAGCATTGATGGGCACTGATAGGTGGCATGGATAGGCAGCACTGATGGGCACTGAAAGGCAGCACTGACTGGCTTCACTAATGGGCACTGATTGGTGTCACTGATGGTCAATAATGGGGGGTGTTACTGTAATAAGGGCACTGATGATCAGTGCCCCGATTACCTGTCCGGTTGTCCCCTGCGAGGAGATGCGGTGATCGGCTTTCCTCGCCCCACACACTGTCAGTGTGAGGCGATGAGAGCTGATTACCGGCACTTCCGCATTTACATGTGACCGACTGTGATCGGACACAGCCGATCACATGGTTAAAGAGCCACATCATCGGCTCTTTACAGAGATCGGGGTGTTCCTAGGACAAGAGCGGCCATTCTGGGGCGATGTCCACCCAGAATGAGAGCCGCACCGCTCCTTCGCCATTTGGCGGTGAGCGGGCGACAAGTGGTTAAAAGGAGAACTAAACCCTCCCTCGTTTTCAGCCAAGGAAACTGCCATCTTAGCCTTTGTTTGATGTTCAATTGCCATGATGCTGCACATGTGATCAGTTATGCCACCAACCATTTGATGGTTGACAGTTTGGTTGAGAGCACATCCAGTGAGACGGTTACATTTCCAGCACAAAATGGGAAATGTAACAGTTTTTTTTAAACTGTTAAATTGATGGGTTTATTTTCGCTTTTAAATGGAACTAAACTCATTAATTTAAAGTAGAACTTTACCCATAACAACTTGATAAAAAAGAATACCAAGGAACATACATTCCACATTAATAATTATACTACCAAAATAAGTGTGTGCTGTAAATTGCCTCCAGCATTGCTTCTATTTCTTCTTGCTGGAGGCTGTCATTTTGCTGAAGCTCAGAGCCCCTGAACAGCAGTAAATCATATAGTGGAACTAAACCCACTGATTTAGCGATTAAAAAAAAAAAAAAAACAGTTAAATTCCTGGAATACTGAGATTGCTGACTGTCACGTTTGCTTGTGTCCTCAACCAAATTGTCAAACCATCAAATGGCTGGTGCCATAACTGATCTCATGTGCAGCACCATGGCAGTTACAGATCAAACAGAATCCGATTCCTTGGCTATAAAGGATAGGAGGGTTTAATTCTGCGCTAAGGTTGTCAGCAGATCGGCCTCTACAAACTCAGCAGTGCCTAAAAATGAAGAGCAACTGAGCATGAGCAGAGCAGGGCGAGACAGGGTTTTACTGGACTTTATAGTATAGATACTTGTTTTTAATGTTTTACATAGCTATACCTGTAAAAGGTAAGAGGAAAATATAAAAGGACGCGGCGCTCACTCATTTGCAATTAAATAAAGCCATATGCATAGATATAATATTTGGATTGCAATTCAACAAAAGTTCATAAAGATAGAAATAAGTCCATCCACCAAGCGTGAAAAAAGTGTGTTTCCAAAACTCTTTCTTCAAATCAAATTAGTACTCCGCCGCCATTCCTGCTAAAGCAGTGCACGCTCACCAGAAATATAGATTATATACGCCGATGTATTATATGAGGAAATGGAATCATCCTTCTAAGACCAATATAAGCTCAGCCCATACGAGCCATCCACTGATTCAGAGTCCCCTTGTGTAATTCCAAATAGATTCCACAATTGTGCTCAAAAGGAAGACAGATCAACATATCATCGCGCAACTTTGTTTAATAAAGTAGTAAAAATGCATATACATAAAGTGCAAACTCACATTTCCCTTTGCTGAATGCCAGCACCAGCATGAACAGCCTTTGCAAAAACGCCGGCTTCAGGTAGCACGGCATGCATTCCAACAAGGATCGGAAGTGACCTCAAGCAGAAGCGGGTGTAGCCTCAATGCATTTTGTGTGTAAACACGTCATCAGGAAGCTCTTAAGCAGGGAAACGTGAGCTTGCACTTTATGTATATACATTTTTACTACTTTATTAAACAAAGTTGCGCTATGAATCAGTGGATGTCTCGTATGGGCTGAGTTTGTATTGGTCTTTGATGTATTATATGAAAAAATGGGATCATCCTTCTAAGGCGTATATAATCTATATTTCTGGTGAGTGTGCACTGCTTCAGAACTAATGGTGATGGAGCACTAATTTGATTGAAGAAAGTTTTGGAAACACACTTTTTTCACGCTTGGTGGATGGACTTATCATTTCTATCTTTATGAACTTTTGTTGAATTGCAATCCAAATATTATATCTATGCATATGGATTTATTTAATTGCAAATCAGTGAACGCCATGTCCTTTTATATTTTCCTCTTACAATTTAAGTGTGAAATTTCTTTTCACAGAAAGGAGGCAGCACCACTCTTCTTTTTCCCAATTTATATACACATTAGTGGCGCCAATCTTGTTAATTTCTACATACTTGCAAAAGGGGCCAGCCTGAAGTCATCTAGCAGGTCATTTTCTGACTTAAGTTCACTTTAAAACAGTCGCATTTAACCACTTGCAGTTTTATTGCTACAGGATGGCTCTCCGGTGCAGAATCACGTATATATACAGAATCTGTACTTCCGCCTGCAGGGGGCGCATGCCACTGGTGGGCCGCTTCTGCTGTGATAATCCACAGCAGAAGCTGATCTGCAGGGTGCCAGGCACTGGACATCCGCTGACACCCACTGATTATTGGTAAAAATACACAGAATGGTGATCTGCCTAGGTGACAGGACAGGGGGGAAGGGAGAAACAAAATCCATCTCTTGCCTTAGTAAAAGCACCTAACAGTACACAAAAACCCTTTGATCACCCTAGATATTTAACCCCTTCCCAGCCAGTGTCATTAGTACAGTGACAATGCATATTTTTAATATTAGTGTCACTGGTTCCCGCAAAGTGTCAGTGTCCGATTGTCCACCGCAATATCGCAGCCCCGCTATAAGACGCTGATCGCCGCCACTACTAGTATAAAAGAAAAAAAAATTCCACAAATACAGTGCCTTGCGAAAGTATTCGGCCCCCTTTGAACTTTGCGACCTTTTGCCACATTTCAGGCTTCAAAGAAAGATATAAAAC
>BLSH010116713.1:129881-141872 GCA_018402905.1 Glandirana rugosa
TCCGCACCTTTTGACCGTCCGCCTGAAAGAGTCGACGGCCTGAGACCTAGTCCCCCTTACCAGGGATGTAGGTCTTCACAAGACGGTCTAAACGGAGTTCACCCCGTGCGGTCTCCACCTGGAATACCGGAGGTCTAAGTTAGTGTTCCATGTCTGGAAACACAAGTCTTGTTCTCTAGGCAACCACCAGCGGTGCCTGCGTGACCATCATGGGACCCCAGCCGATGACATGCGGAAAGGAGAAGACTTCGACGACGGCGCCCAAGACCCGTCCTATCTTCGTCTCCCTTAGGGCTGCTAGGACCATCGAAGGTCGCCAAGGCCAATCTGGAGCTACCAGGATCGTCGGGATTCCCTCTGCTTCTATCCTGCCCAGAACCCGCGGCAGCAGCTTCAGAAGAGGAAAGGCGTACAGTAGCCGACCCCAGGGTACTACCAGTGCGTCCGTGGCGACCACCAACGGATCTCTTGTTCTGAACACAAAGGTCTGTACCTTGTGATTGAATCTGGAGGCCATAAGGTCCACCTCTGGCGTGCCCCACTTGAGGCAAATCTGGCAGAACACTTCTGGATGTAGGGACCATTCCCCCTGATCCAGAGTCCGGCAGCTGAGAAAGTCCGCCTGCCAGTTTTCCACGCCTGGAATGTAGATTGCGGAGAGTGCTGGCACGTGAAGTTCTGCCCATCGTAGGATCAGAACCGCCTCCGCGGCTACTGCCGAGCTTCTTGTGTCGCCCTGATGGTTCACATATGCCACAGCTGTGGCATTGTCCGACTGAACCCGGACAGGGAGGCCTCACAGCCTTGCTGACCAACGGGACAGACAAAGTCTGATCGCTCTCAATTCCAGTACATTTATCGGAAGGCAAGCTTCCTGTGCTGACCAACGACCCTGGGCAGAGAACTGACCCAGGACCCCTCCCCAACCCGATAGGCTGGCATCTGTCATTACTATCGACCAATTGAGGGGGAGGAAACATTTTCCCAATTTTAGGGCTGGAGCCCGAATCCACCAAATCAAGGATCCTCAGGACTGATGATCCAACCTGATCAGTCTGTCTAGGGAAAAGGGGGGATTTGTCCCATTGTGACAAAATCGTCCTCTGCAGGAGCCGAGTGTGACTCTGGGCGTAAGGTATCGCTTCGGAAGACGACACCATGAGCCCCAACACCTGCATATAGAACCGTAAGGAGGACTACTGGCGTGATAACAGGGTTCGCACTGCTGCCTGTAGCGTCAGGAGCTTGTTCAGTGGTAAAAACACCCTTGCCTGCACCGTGTCCAGAATCAGACCCAGGTATTCCAGACGGCAGGATGGAGTCAACGTCGACTTCTGCAGGTTGATCAGCCAACCAAATTCTTTTAACGTGGACACCGTGATTATCACGTTCTCCTCCAGAGCTGCAGCCGACTCTGCTCTGAGGAGTAAATCATCGAGGTACGCTACCACCGCAATACCTCTCTGTCTCAACAGCGCCAGCATCGGGGCCACCACCTTGGTGAACACTCGGGGAGCCGAAGCCAGACCGAAGGGAAGTGCCACAAACTGGTAATGCAGATCCCCCACTGCGAAGCGTAGAAAACGCTGGTGTCTGTGACAAACTGGAACGTGGAGATACGCATCCTTGATATCCAGGGATGCCATGAATTCCCCTTGGTGCAGGGCGGCACGACCGAGCGGATGGACTCCATCCTGAATCTTTTTGTCTTTACAAAGCAGTTTAGCGCCTTCAGGTCCAGAACTGGCCTGACCCCGCCCTTTTTGGGCATGACAAAGACGTTTGAGTAAAACCCATGAAACCTTTCCATCACGGGTACCGGTACAATCACCCCCTGTTTGGCAAGCGCCCGAACGGCGCCTAGAAGCACCTCCCAACGCCCCTGAGGGAGTCTTAAGTTCGAAGGGAAGAACCTTTCTGGGGGTATAGAGATGAACTCTATCCTGTACCCAGAGGACACCACCTCCAGCACTCACCGATCGGTGATGCGGGCAGTCCATCTGTCTGCGAACCCCAGTAACCGGCCCCCCACCCGTGAATCGGGCGGGGGCTGATGAGGCTGCACTGATAGGTGACACTGATGAGGTGGCACTGGTGGGCACTGGTAGGTGACACTGATGTACAGCACTGATAGGTGGGCACTGGTAGGTGACACTGATGGGCAGCACCGATAGGTGACACTGATTGGCAGCACTGATGGGAATGGATAGGTGGCACTGCATAGCAGCAGTGGCTCTCCCCACTCGGGACCGATGTCCCTCTCACAGAAGCCAGTGATTGGCTTGTTTTTTTTCTCCTCACGCTATCAGCGCGAGGGGAAAAAAAAAAAAGACGATTACCATCTTCTGTTTACATCACCTGATCAGCTGTCATTGGCCCCTTACTTCAATCTGATCAGCCGAGTCTCATTGATTCACTGATCACAAGGAGCACGCAGGCGGCACGATCTCAGGACGACGTACATGGATGCCCTCCTGGCCATTAAGGCCCGCGCTGTAGCCGTCTTTCAGCTATAGCACGAGCGGGAGGTGGTTAAAGTAACGCAGTGCTGTATCACAAAAAAATGACCTGGTCATGAAGGGGGGTAACTCTTACAGAGGTCAAGTGGTTAAGGCACTAAAAACGCATAGGTGTGAATCAGGCCTTAAGATGGCAGCTTTCTTGTCTGTAAAGTACAGGATGGTTTAGTTCCACTTTAAGACAAACAGCATATACTTTGAAAAGCAGATGTATCTAATTATTCATAGTAATTAAAAGTTAAATTGTTTTCTTTACCTATAATAAACACTGAAAGATGACAAAGTTATATATTTTTTTTTCTTTTCAATGTGTAAGCAGCTTTGCACTCTCCACAGACCCACGCACCTGCTATTATCTCTGCCTCTGTTCAGTCAATTAACCTGGCTCAGACGACTTTTGCAGCAAATGGCAATGTCAGCTAATTAGGTACATATCATCTTGCAGCAGCATATAAAGATCACCGACACAGAGTAAGGAAACCTTTGCAGGGTAAATATCATACGTGCACAGGCAATTAGTGGGAAGTATGTGAAAGAATGGGTTTTATGATCAGAGAAGCTACAGATTTCAGACATCATTACTAGGTCATATTTTCCTTTTAGTTTCCTGTACGCTGTAATTGCAGTCAGTGGGTCTTAAACACCATCCCCTATAAAGTTCATTACAGACAAAAGAAGTTGATCCTTGCAAATTCCTCATTTGTGCACCCCAAAACCTTAGCAGTCTTGGAAAACGTGGTAGAAAAAGCTTCCTGAGGTGGTAAGATTTATTTGGGTTAATAGTCTATTGTCACATATGCAGCTACAGGAAAAGAGCCTGTATATTGGTTTAGTTATTTCAAGACACAAGTATACTGACAGATATCTAAGTAGGTTCAGTCAGCCCAAACCCGATGTTTACATTTTGGGTGGATGCTGTATCACCCTTCATCTTGTTTGTATTACTGTCCATTCAATTCTGAAATTTGACCAGTTCTATAAATGGTATTCTTCCTTCTTCCCAGTCTCCTGATTGGTAAAGTGAAAGAGCAGCTACACGCCAATTAGGTCATTTCTCTTCACACCCTGCTCTCCTCTTATCAGCAAATTGTCATGCAGCACACCTGACTGTCCCCCAGTCCTGCCCCACCCTATCCTAGTGATGCTGCTAGTGATTGTGCCCATACCAAGTCCAAGGTAGGTACTTACACTAGTCACAATTAAAAAATACATATAATGATTCATTAATACCTATCTGCATTCAGTTTTTTTTATATCTATCTGGAGTTGAGCTTTAAAAAAAAAAAAAAAATGTGAGACAGGTGCACTTAACAGACTAACAAATATTTACTGGATAACTTTTGCAGTTCATTGACAAACTTTACTTTTTTGCCAGGAGCTGCTCTTTTAGACATAGCTTTATAAAATGATAATGCAGCTTCAAAATAAAAAATAAGCCCAATACTGATCAGAAACCTTGTTATCTCCAGCTAGGTTTCTATTCCCCGTATATATCCAATCTCCCTTTAAATGGAACAGATTTGGATATAGCATGCAGAACGCGATGTTCTAGTGATTAGGAGCTCACACAGCCAGATCAGTATTCTAACAGCGTGTACTCGCTTGCTAACTGCATTATACGGATACACTGACACCAGAACAAGCCAGGTGTCCAAGGACATCCCCAGGCTCCAGGCTCACACTCAGACATCACGCAGAGTTTAAACTGTATTCAACCAAGGTAATCAATGTATGCCTGCATAAAGGGAGGCAGGGAGAATCAACCAATTTACATTGCAAGCCGGAAAATAAGATGCAACAGATATTTCCGGCAATTAAGAGGAGGGGGTTTTTGCTATATATATAGCATATAATAATATGGTAGTAAATTACCAACACGTCATACATACAGGATGTATTTCACAAATTTCGCAAGATGTATCTTATATGCCACGTTGTAGCCTTTGGTTGCCAATGATTTGAACATCAGTCCAGCTATAAAAGTGACATTCCCTGCACATGGATCATAGGTAAAAATGAAAAGAAACCCCCATTTTAAATCAGCTTTTTTTCCCTAGGATGACAAGCTTTTGAAAATCACTAAGGCTCCTTTCAGACTGGGGCCCCCAAGCATTAGCGGTAAAACACCACTAATTTGCAATGCTTTACCGCTCATTATAGAGGCGCTATGGCGCCGCTATTAGGGCGGCCGCGGTGTGCTTTTAACCCCCCACAAGGGGTTAAAAGTGCCAGTTTGCGGCACTCCCGAAGCGGTGTTCAGCTCTTTGGGAGTACTGCCCCATTGTTTTCAATGGGCAGGGGCGGTATAGGAGCGGTGAATACAGCGCTCCCACACCGCTGCAAAGATGCGGCTTGCAGGACTTTGACACTGGGGTGTATTGGGGGGGGTTTCAGGTGCTTTTTAATCGCTATTTTTAGCGCAAAAGCGCCTTAAAAATGTCTTGGTGCGAAAGGGGTCTAAATAAAGCCAGATAGCATTTGTCTTGGGGCTTGTTCACTTGTGTGTCAATACCATGTCTTTAAATGACATTTCTAAAGACACATAACTGCCGTTCAATGCCTGCCATATATATTACAATGGGGCATCACACAGTGCTGTACACACAGGAGCAGTAGCTGCGTGTTAAAAATTAAGCAGCACGTCGCTTTCATGAGGCACTGATGCTTGTCAGCCGCCTCCATGAATTTCAATGGTAAAGCTCCATTAGATCAGTTTCACATGGGCTTCAGCTTGTACAAGAGCAGTGTGAACATCAAGCTTTAATAAAGCATTCACAAAGCTTTCAATAACCAATGATAAAGCTTTTAAAGCACCCTTCAGCTCCAATGTAAATGTTGAACATAAATGCTGATTGGCTCTTAACACAGGCTTCAGAGCTACTTGAAGTTTGTTCAAAGCCTGCTAGCAGCTTGTCTAAAGTGACAAGCAACACTCCCATTAGGATCTGTGTACATTTCCAAACGAGAGATGGAGAACGCTGTAAAGGCCAAGGCCCTGCTCTCACCTGAGCATTTTTCAGCTTTTAAAATGATCAGCTCTGAAAGCTCCAAAACCACCAACAAGCAAAATACCATTAATTTCATTGGCCCCTGTTCACATAGGAGTGTTCTGTCGCCTGAAGCTCAAAAAAGTACATGAGCTTCTTTTTGGCAGATTACAAGCATTTTTTTGGCCCAATGAACTTCAACAGAAATGCCTGACTTGAGCAGAAAAACACTTCTAAAACACTTAACCACTTCAGCCCCGGAAGGATTTCCAGCTTTAGGACCGGAGCCCTTTTTGCGATTCGGCGCTGCGTCGCTTTAACTGACAATTGCGCGGTCGTGCGACGTTGTACCCAAACAAAATTTGCGTCCTTTTTTTCCCACAGAGCTTTCTTTTGGTGGTATTTGATCACCGCTGCATCATTTCTGATCGCCGCTATAAACAAAAGAAGAGCGACAATTTTGCAAAAAAACTCAAATTTCTTACTTTTTCCTAAAATACAAATCCAAAAAAAAAAAATATAAAAAAACATTTTTTTTCACCGTTTTTGGACAATTTATATTCTTCCTCATATTTGCGATAAAAAAATCGCAATCGGCGTTTATTGATTGGTTTGCGCAAAAGTGGTCGCGTTTACGGATGATGAGAATTCATTTTTGGGGTTTTTAATTTTTTTTTATTTTTTACTAAAAATGGCGGCGATCTGCGATTTTTTGCGGTACTGCGATATTTCAGCGGACATGTCGGAACGTTTTGACACTTTTTTGGGACCATTGGCATTTATACAGCGATCAGTGCTATAAAAATGCACTGATTACTGTGTAAATGCCATTGGCAGTGAAGGGGTTAACCTGCAGGGGGCGCGCTAAGGGTTAACTATGTTCCCTGGGCGTGTTCTAACTGTATGGGGGACTGCCTATCTGGGGAAGGGAAGTGGTCACAGCCTTCACGTAAAGGAAGGCTGTGATCACAGCCCTTCCCCCTCACACAGAGCGGAGGTCCGTGTTTACATACACGGACCTCCGCTCATTCGCTCTGGGGGGGCCATCGCGGGTGGCCGGCGGCAATCGAAGCCGCTCCCTGGCCCCCCCTGGACACAGTGAGCGCGCGGGCGCGCCTCCGGCGGCGCGTGCGCGCTAGAAAGTCGTGAAATATTTGCCGCCGTCGTATGACGGCGATTTGCGGGAACGAGCCACTTTGCCGCCGTCAGATGCCGATCGGCGGTCGGCAAGTGGTTAAATAGCAGCTCTCTGCCTCTAATTTCCCCTCCCTCTCCTCCCCCCTAGTGCTTTCTATTGACAGAACAAAAACGCCTGAAGCTGTAAAACGCTTGTAATAGAGAAAGCTGCATGAAGCTTGCCAACAGCTTTGCAAAAGCTTGCTGAAAGTTTCATAAAAGCTTGCTGTTCACAATGCTCTTATACAAGATGAGGCCCATGTGAAACAGGCCTAATTGCACTTATAGCATTAATGGTGTTAGTGAAGCATTTATAAAGTGCTGAAAGAGAGGTAGTGGAGGTCCCTATATCCAGGAATGCACAGGGGAAATAATAGAGAACTGGGACAGAGCAGCACCAGACACTTCCTGTTTTGCATAGAGCGACCATGAGGTTTACTTGTGTGTGCAGGTGTTCCATGAGAATAGAGACCCGTCAGATTAGAAAACGGAAGTGACGTTCCCGTCAGCTTAATACTTACTGCGCATACGCAGGTTTGCTAATCTGACAGCCCAACCGGTTTTGTCACTACAAGAACTTCTGGAAGAAGTCCTTGTAATGACAAAACCGGTCTGGCTGAGGTGCTGTTTCCAGTTATCGCATGCATGTTTGGATTTTGGAGAATGATGTTTACACGCTCGTTTTATCTGCATAATTGTGTTACCAAATAATACTTCTAGTGTGACAATATTACACTATTGTGGCATTTATATATTTTTCAATGGGCATATCGTGGATGGTTTGAAGCAAGAGACCTTGTGACTATTATATCATCCACCCGGAAAACCTTTCTCCCACTCACTGATTGTGGATGGAATGATGGGAGAGGAGCGTTTGGAGCATTAAGGCTTTCCCTGACCCCCTGTAATAGGTGGCCATGGGGTTCTGGTAAGAACACATCTTTACTGGTGGAGGTGTTTGTACAAACATGGTGTGGGAATCTGCGGTTGATACTTCTAACAGGATTTGTTTACTTTGATTTTAAACTTGGTGTTTTAGAGACTTTTTTATTTCACATTTATATGTAGCGCAACACATTTTGTATTAACTGTTTTTAAGCGATAATATCGCACATGTGGTGCAACTGTTCACTTATTTTAATTATAGAAACACTAGCGCGGTCAGATTTCTGTTTTACCAAGCATTATTACAGGCTTACCTGTAGGTACTAGTGAAAAAACTGACTTTACCAACACTTTATGCACTAACAGATTAAGTTTATTTCAAAAGTGTTTTTTAGGCTTTTAAAATCTTCAGCTTTCATTTAGAAAAAAACAAAACAAAAAAAAAAAACAAAAAAAAAAAAACAGGTGATCTCACAATTCCTTGCTCAGTCACATCCTTTTATGGGGTGAACACTGTATCCAAATTGTGCTCGAGTTGTCAGCCTGTCACATCCAACACCTGACTGATACTAAAACTGCAGGCATGATCCACCTTTAACAGGTAACTGGTACAAAGCAATGATGTGCAACCAACACTGGGACAAGTACCAGGAAGTGCTAACTGCCCTGGTGGAATGAGCCGTGACTGGAAAAGGGGGTACTTTGCCCCGAACAGTATACGCATGGGCCACGGTCTGTCTGATCCAAGGGGAAACAGTAGCCGACGAGGCCGCCAATCCTTTGCACGGACCATCCGTCAGCACAAACAACGCATCAGACTTCCGAAAGGAGGCTGTAGACGCCAAGTACACCCGCAAAGCCCTCACGACATCCAAGGAATGTAACTCAAATTCCTTGGGATGCGCCGGGTGCGGAGATAATGAAGCAAGAACAATATCTTCATTAATGTGAAAAGAAGAGACCACCTTCGGTAGAAACGAAGGAGACGGGCGCCTTGTCCTTATGAAGGACTAGGTAAGGAGACTTGTAGGACAACGCTGCCAACTCAGACACCCGCCTAGCGGATGTGATGGCCACCAAGAAAGCCACTTTCTGCGACAGCAATTGTAAGGGAATATCCCCGATCTTCTCATAAGGCGGTTTCTGCAGCACAGAAAGCACCAAATTGAAATCCCACGGCGCCAAAGGCGACCGTACCGGAGGAGCCACATGGCGCACACCTTGTACAAATGTACAAATCAACGAATGTGACACCAAAGGCCGTTGAATCGCCAGAGCCGAAATCTGACCCTTGAGAGTACTCAATGCCAATTTTTTATCCAGGCCCTGCTGCAAAAAAAAAGCCAGAACCCTGGACACAACCTAAGAGTGAGGGTTCCAACCCCTCCTTCTCACACCAGGCAATATAGGCCTTCCAGGTGCGGTGATAAATCTTGCGCGAAGTACACTTGTGCGCTTTAAGCATGGTAGGGATCACGGAGTCAGAGACACCCCTATCCCTCAACAGCCAAGCTGTCAAAGCCAGCGAGGGTAAAGCAGGGTGCAAGATGGGTCCCCGAGACAACAGATCTCCGCGCAGCGGAAGACGCCAGGGAACATCTGCCACCATTCGCACCACGTTTGCGTACCAAGGACGCCGAGGCCAATCCGGAGCCACCAGGATTGTCAGAATCCCCTCTGCTTCCACTCTGCGCAGTAGCCGTGGTAGAAGCTTGATGGGAGGAAAAGCGTACATGAGTCGATACCGACTCCAAGGCGCTACCAGCGCATCCGTGGCGGCCGCCAGCGGGTCTCTTGTCCTGCACACAAAGGTTTCCACCTTGTGATTGAACCGAGACGCCATGATGTCCACGTCTTGCGTGCCTCACTTGTGGCAAATCTGGCGGAACACTTCTGGATGTAAGGACCATTCCCCTTGATCCAGCGTCTGGCGGCTAAGAAAGTCCTCCTGCCAATTCTCTATGCCCGGAATGTAAACAGCGGAGACTGCCGGCACGTGAAGTTCTGCCCATTGCAGAATGAGAGCCGCTTCCGCAGCCACTACCGAGCTCCTCGTTCTGCCCTGATAGTTCACATACGCCACCGCCGTGGCGTTGTCCGACTGAACCCGAACCGGGAGGCCGCGCAACCTTACCGTCCAGTGGGAGAGGCAGAGCCTGATCGCCCGCAATTCCAGCACATTGATGGGAAGGCGGGATTCCTGCGCCGACCAGCGGCCCTGAGCAGACAGCTGCCCCAGGACTGGCGTCCGTCGTGACTATCGACCAATTCAGGGGGAGAAATTACTTCCCCAACGTCAGGGCCGGGGCCCGAAGCCACCAGGTCAATGATCCTCTGGTCTGATGGTCCAATCTGATCAGCTGGTCCAGGGAGAGCGGAGACTTGTCCCACCGTGACAGAATCGCTCGCTGAAGGAGCCGAGTGTGACTCCGGGCGTAAGGTACCGCCTTGAAGGCTGAAACCATGAGCCCCAACACCCGCATACAGAACCATAAGGAAGATCACCGGCGTGACAGCAGGGTTCGCACCGCTGCTTGCAGTGTCAGCAACTTGGCCGGAGGTAAGAACACCTTCGCCTACTCCGTGTCCAGAATCAGACCCAGGAATTCCAAGCGACAGGACGGTGTCAATGTCGACTTCTGCAGATTGATCAGCCAGCCGAAGTCCTTCAATGAGGCCATGGTGATAGCCATGTTCTCCTCCAGAGCCGAAACAGACTCCACTCTCAGAAGCAGGTCGTCAAGGTATGCTACCACCGCAATGCCTCTCTGCCTCAACACCGGAGCCACCAGCTTGGTGAACACCCGAGGAGCCGAAGCCAGACCGAAGGGAAGTGCCACAAATTGGTAGTGCAGATCTCCCACCGCAAAGCGCAGGAAGCGTTGGTGCCGGAGACAAATGGGAACGTGGAGGTACGCGTCCCTGATATCCAGAGACGCCATGAAGTCCCCTTGGTGTAGGGCGGCCACGACCGAACGGACAGATTCCATTCTGAATTTTTGCGCCCTCACAAAGTGATTTAGCGTTTTTAGGTCCAGAACTGGCCTGACCCCCCCCTTTTTGGGTACCACAAACAGGTTGGAGTAGAAGCCGCGGAATCTTTCCAGCGGAGGTACTGGCACAATCACACCTTGCTCGGAGAGCGCCTGAACAGCCCCTAAGAGAGCCTCTCGACTCCCCTGAGGGAGTCTCAAGTTCGATGGGAAGAACCTGTCTGGGGGTAGAGTGTGGAACTCTATCCTGTACCCGGAGGACACCACTTCCTGCACCCACCGGTCGGAAATGCGGGCAGTCCACCTGTCTGCGAACCCCAGAAGACGGCCCCATCATGTGGAGGCGGACTTATCCTCTGTCTTTTCGCTCTTGCTTTGCCAGTGTCATTTACCAGCCCCCGTGGCAGACTTGCCAGGCCTTGACCCCTTGCCCGCTGCACCGGGGGGCACGAAAAAAAAACTCTTCTGACCCGAAGAATTAGGACCCTGCTTGCAGCGGAACTCCCGCCGCCTGGGCTCCGGAAGAAAAGTACTCTTCCCTCCAGTGAAATCCTTAATGATTTCATCCAACTGCGCCCCAAAGAGCCAACTGCCCTGAAAGGGGAGATCCGTCAGGCCCTTCCTTCTTAGACGTGTGGTCACCCGACCACGAGCGTAACCAGAGTACCCGTCTGATAATGACTGCGAAAACAGACATTTTAGACAACATGGGAAGTAGGTCCAGAGTTGTGTCACACAGGTATCGAAGACCCTGAAACACATGGTCAGCTCTCTGCGACGCCTCAAGCGACCTCCCGCAGTTCAAGTCATTCTGCAGCTCCGTCATACTCTCAGACAGAGATTGCGCCGCCATGGCCGACGCCAGGGCCGGCCGCATGGCTGAGCCTGCCAGCAGAAAAAGTGCTTTGGACACCACCTCCGTCCACCTATCAGCTGGGTTCTTAAAAGAGGGAGACCCCTCCAAGGGAATGGTCGTTGCCTTATTCAGGCGCGCCACCGGAGAGTCCACTGCGGAGGATGCCCACAAAGCTATCCTCAAATGGATAACGTATAGCAAAGCGTCTTGGCAGGGCAAAGGAATTCTGCGGACGCTGCCATTCCTGATAGACCAGATGGTCAAAAAATTGATCATAAGGGTAAGCCTTAGGGGACCTGGGTGGCCTAGCAGACCCGCAAACGTATGCGGACTCCTGCGACTCCCCAACTTGGTCCAGACGCAAAGACGCACGGATATCTGCAATCAGTGCAGCCACCAGCGCCTTTTCACGCGCAACAGAGGCCCCCTGGTCTTCCTCGCCGTCCGAGGGATCCAGCTCGCCCTCTGAGAGCTCCACAGGGGTCCCCGTGACCCCCGAGGCCACTTCCGGTTCAGACTCTTCCCCCAAAGAAAGGGGGGGGGGGGGCGGACGCTTTTTAGGGGTCCCCTTAACC
>BLSH010116713.1:182774-199172 GCA_018402905.1 Glandirana rugosa
GAAGAGTTTGTGACGTTTACCCTGAAGAATACCGAAAGAAAGTTGTTACCAAAGGAAGAACGGTGAGAACAGGATATAAGAAAAAAATAGCCCAAGCTTTGAACATCTCACGAAGCACTGTAAAATCCATTATTCGAAAATGGAAAGAGTATGGCACAACTGCAAACCTACCAAGACATGGCTGTCCACCTAAACGGACAGGCCGGGCAAGGAGAGCATTAATCAGAGAAGCAGCCAAGAGGTCCATGGTAACTCTGGAGGAGCTGCAGAGATTCACAGCTCAGGTGGGAGAATCTGTCCACAGGACAACTATTAGTCGTGCACTCCACAAATCCGGCCTTTATGCAAGAGTGGCAAGAAGGAAACCATTGTTGAAAGAAAGCCATAAGAAGTCCCATTTGCAGTGTTTGAGAAGCCATGTTGGGGACACAGCAAACATGTGGAAGAAGGTGCTCTGGTCAGATGAGACCAAAATTCAACTTTTTGAACTAAAAGCAAAACACTGTGTGTGGCAGAAAACTAGCACTGCACATCATCCTGAACACACCATCTTCACCGTGAAACATGGTGGTGGCAGCATCATGTTATGGGGATGCATTTCTTCAGCAGGGACATGGAAGCTGGTCAGAGTTGATGGGAAGATGGATGGAGCCAAATACAGGGCAATCTTATAAGAAAACCTGTTCTGTAAAAGACTTGAGACTGGGGAGGAGGTTCACCTTCCAGCAGGACAGTGACCCTAAACAAGTCCAGACCTAAATCCAATTGAGAATCTGTGGCAAGACTTTCTGTTCACAGACGCTCTCCATCCAATCTGACAGAGCTTGAGCTATTTTGCAAAGAAGAATGGGCAAAAATGTCACTCTCTAGATGTGCAAAGCTGGCAGAGACATCCCAATTAAGACTTGAAGCTGTAATTTCAGCAAAAGGTGGTTCTACAAAGTATTGACTCAGGGGGGCCGAATACAAATGCACTCCACACTTTTCACATATTTGTAAAAAAATAAAAAAAATTTGAAAAAGGTTTATCATTTTCCTTCCACTTCACAATTATGTGCCACTTTGTGTTGGTCTATCACATAAAATCCCAATAAAATACATTTACGTTTTTGATTGTATCATGACAAAATGTGGAAAATGTGAAGGGGTATGAATACTTTTTCAAGGCACTGTATCTGCTTTGTGCAGTGGTTTTGCACAGAGCATCCCGATGCTCCTCTCAGGTCCCCCACTGGCAATTCTGGCTCCTCCTCCTTGGCGTGCCACCATAGGATGCCATTTTCTAATGTAGCACACCTGTAAGCTTAATCCTGAGTCTTGAAGCCTGTGACACAGAGGCTCAGCTCGACCCCCACTCTCCAATGGCTTCCGTTGCGGTCTCTCAGCTAGTGGGGAGAGAGACAGCAGCTATGCTGTTCTCGGACACAGCGTTGGATTGAGATTGGGCTCAGGTAATTTGGGGGTTGGGGTAGGGGAGCACAACATGAAAGGTTTTTTACCTTCATGCACAAATGCATTAAAAGGTATATAAAAGAAAAACACCAAGTCACAGTACTGTGTTGGTGTTACCCCAACACACCTTACCAACAGACATGCGTTGTGCTGACAGAAATAAATGGGCTGCCAATACAATGCAAGTTATGTGCATGCCCCATCGCGGTGCAAAAGTGTGAATAGGCTTTAAGAACAGAGTGCATAAATAGAAGAGTGAAAAAAGGGATTTTATTAAAACTTACTGTAAAATCCTTTTCTCCGAGTTCACTGACAGACTCAGCTCTCCATGACATGTGGGGTTTATGCTAGTCCTATTAGGAGTTAACCAGGCAGGGAAGAAACAGCTGGCCCCTCCCATGGGGGCCATCCCCTCTTCCCACATAAACCCCCTACCAAGCTCAGATCATCAGTTCGTAACAAGCCGTACCAAAACAGAGCGAAGAGGGGTGGGTGCTGCGTCTGTCAGTGAACTCGGAGAAAAGGATTTTACGGTAAGTTTTAATAAAATCCCCTTTTCTCCTATGTTCACTGACAGATGCAACTCTCCATGACATGTGGGGATGTCCCAAAGCTGTGCCAAAAGAGGGGTGGGTAAACAACTGTACCCAACAGAACCTCTAAAGGAGGTGCCAGACGCGCCTACACCGCCGCCTGCAAAACTTTGCGGCCAAAAGCAGCATCCGAAGATGCTGACACATCAATCTTATAAAACTTAGTGAAAGTGTGTACCGAGGCCCAAATGGCCGCCTTGCACACCTGTGACACCGAGGCCTGGTGTCTGAAAGCCCAGGAAGTGCTAACAGCCCTGGTGGAATGAGCCGTGACTGGAAAAGGGGGGACCTTGCCCCGAACAGAATATGCATGAGTCACGGTCTGTCTGATCCAACGGGAGACAGTAGCCGACGAGGCCGCCAAACCTTTGCATGGCCCACTCGTCAGTATAAACAAAGAATCAGACTTCCGAAAGGAAGCCATAGCATTCAGATACACTCGTAAGGCCCTTACTACGTCCAGGGAATGCAACTCAAATTCCTTATGGTGCGATGGACGTGGGCACAATGAAGGAAGAACAATATCTTCATTGATGTTTAATGAAGAAACCACCTTCGGAAGGAACGAAGGGGATTGGCGCAAGACCGCCTTGTCCTTGTGTAGTACCAAATAGGGAGACTTGCACAACAGTGCAGCCAGCTCAGACACCCGCCTGGCGGATGTGATGGCCACCAAGAAAGCCACCTTCTGCGACAGCAGTTGTAAGGGAATCTCCCTGATCTTCTCGTATGGCGGTTTCTGAAGCACAGAAAAAGCACCAGATTCAAATCCCATGGAGCCATCGGGGACCTCACCCGAGGCGCCACATGCCTCACACCTTGTACAAACGTACGAATCAACGAATGTGATGCCAAGGGTCTTTGAAAAAGAATCGCCAGAGCCGATATCTGGCCCTTGAGAGTACTCAAGACCAGTTTTTTGTTCAGGCCTTGCTGCAAAAAGGTCAGAACCCTGGACACCAAGTAAGAGCGAGGGTTATAACCCTCCTCCTCGCACCAAGCTATGTAAGCCTTCCAGGTGTGGTGATAGATCTTGCGAGAAGTACACTTGCGTGCTTTTAGCATGGTAGGGATTACGGAGTCAGCGACACCCCTGTCCCTCAGCACCCGGGACTCAATAGCCAGGCCGTCAAAGCCAGCGAGGGTAAAGCAGGGTGCAAGATGGGCCCCTGAGACAGTAGATCGTCTCGAAGCAGGAGCCGCCCGGGAACGTCCGCCACCATTTGCACCACGGCCAATCCAGAGCCACCAGGATCATCGGGATTCCCTCCGCTACTACTCTGCGTAGCAACCGCGGGAGAAGTTTAATTGGAGGGAAGGCGTATAGAAGATGATACAGGCCCCAAGGGACCACGAGAGCGTCCGTGGCAACCGCCAACGGATCTCTCGTCCTGGACACAAAGGTCTGCACTTTGTGGTTGAACCAAGACGCCATGAGGTCCACATCCAGTGTCTCTGTGACAAATCTGGTCGAACACCTCTGGATGGAGAGACCACTCTCCCTGATCCAGCGTCTGGCGACTGAGAAAGTCCGCCTGCCAGTTTTCCACGCCTGGAATGTAAATGGCGGAGATTGCTGGAACATGAAGTTCTGCCCAACGCAGGATCAGAGCTGCTTCCGCCACAGCTGCTGAACTCCTTGTTCCACCCTGATGGTTCACATATGCCACTGCGGTGGCATTGTCCGACTGGACCCGAATTGGTTCGACCATGCAACCTCACTGTCCATTGAGACAGGCATAGCCTGATCGCCCACAGCTCCAGCACATTGATCGGGAGGCGTGCTTCCTGCGCAGACCAACAGCCCTGGGCAGAGAGCTGCCCCAGGACCCCAGCCTGACAGGCTGGCATCCGTCGTGAGGATCATCCAATGAAGTGGCAGGAACGACTTCCCCAGAGTCAGCGCCGGGTCCCGAAGCCACCAGGTCAGAGAGGCTCTGACCTGGGGTTTCAGGCGGAACAGCAGGTCCTCCAAGGATCGCGCAGACCTGTCCCACCGAGACAGAATCGCTCGCTGGAGAAGGAGAGTGTGGCTCTGGGCGTAAGGTACCGCCTCGAAGGTCGAGACCATGAGCCCCAGCACTCGCATACAGAACCGTAATGACTGCCGGCGTGACAGCAAGGTTCGCACCACCATCTGTAGTGACAACAAATTGGCCGGAGGTAGAAACACCTTCCCCTGCTCTGTGTCCAGAATCAGACCCAGATACTCCAGGTGACGAGACGGAGAAACCGTCAACTTTTGCAGGTTGATCAACCAGCCGAAGTCCTGTAACGAAGCCAAGGTGATCTTCACATTCTCTTCCAGAGCCGAGGCGGACTCCGCTCTCAGCAGCAGGTCGTCGAGGTATGCTACCACCGCAATGCCTCTCTGCCGCAGTAACGCCAGTACTGGGGCCACCAACTTTGTGAAAACTCGAGGCGTTTTCACATATCGGTTCAGGGCCTTCAGGTCCAGAACTGGCCGGACCCCCCCTTTTTGGAGACCACGAACAGGTTTGAGTAAAGACCTCGAAACCTCTCTGCTGGAGGTACCGGCACGATCACCCCCTGGTCGGAGAGTGCCTGAACAGCCTTTAAGAGGGCCTCCCGACGCCCCTGCGGGAGGTTCAAATTTGATGGGAAGAACCTGTCTGGGGGTAGAGTGCTGAACTCTAGCCTGTGCCTGGTGGACACCACCTCCCAAGCCCACCGGTCGGAAATGCGAGTAGCCCACCGGTCTGCGAACCCCAGAAGACGTCCCCCCACCCGAAGCCCGGGTGGGGGCAGCCCATCAGGCGGAGGAGGGCTTGTCTTCTGCCTTTTCAGTTTTGCGCTGCCACTGCCAGTTACCGGGCCCTGCAGCGGCCTTGCCAGGGCAGTTACCCTTTCCTGCTGCGCCAGAGGCGCGAAAAAACCTCTTCTGACCCGAAGAGACCGGCACGTCTACAGCGGAAATCTCGCCATCGGGGCACCGGGAGGAAAGTACTCTTTCCACCAGTGAAATCCTTAATGATCTCATCCAGCTGCGGACCGAAAAGACGCCCCCCCTGGAAGAGAAGATCCGCAAGGCCTTTTTTGGATGCGTGGTCACCCGACCATGAGTGTAACCAAAGGACTCGTCTGAGAATGACGGCAAATACAGCCATTTTGGATAACATGGGGAGCAGATCCAGAGCTGCATCACGGAGGTATTTGAAACCCTGAAACAAAAATTCAGCCTTCTGCGGAGAATCCATTAGGCTACTGCCGTCCAGATCATTCTGGAGCTCCGCCATGCACTCAGAAAAGTACTGCGCGGCCATGGCAGACGCCAGGGCTGGCCGCAGGGCTGAGCCTGCTAACAGAAAGAGGGATTTTGACACCGCTTCTGTCTGCCTATCAGCCGGATCCTTAAAAGATGGGGACCCCTCCAAAGGGATGGTCGTCGCCTTGTTAAGGCGGGCAATTGGTGGGTCCACCGCAGATGAAGTCCACTTCTGTAAAACGACTATCCTCAAAAGGATAACGGATGGCAAAACGTTTTGATAGTGAAAAGGAATGTTGCAGCCGCTGCCATAAATGGATAAATCAGGTGATCAAAGAACTGATCATAAGGATAAGCCCTAGGAGCCCTGGGGGGTCTGGCTGACCCACAAACATGCAGACGTCTGCGACTCGCTGTCCTGGCTCAGTCGCAGGGAAGTGTGAATCCCAGAGATAATGGGGGATACTAGCGCCTTTTCGCGCACCGCCGCCACCCCCGATCCTCCTCACCGTCACAGGGGATTAGTTCACCTTCAGAAAGCTCCACTGGGGTCCCTGTGACCCCCGAGGCCATCTCTGGTTCAGAGTCCTCCCCTGAGGAACAGGGAGGAGGGGGGCGTTTTTTTAGGGGCCCCTGGAGCGATGCTCGGCTCCACCGGGGAAGAAACTCGCTAAAAACCGCCCTCAGCTGGTCCAAAAATGCCCCTTGCACGGAGTGTGCTGTTGCTGAATCCCCCTCAGCAGGCATGGCAGGGTACTCTGCCATCGTTTTTTACCCCAAAAGCAAGTAACTGCAATGAAAAAAAACCTATTTAAGGCACCCCCACACTGCCGCACACCACCGCCCCACAGAACGCCAGGGAGACCGAGGAGGACTGCACCCACCGCCACCAGCACTATAGGAGAGCCCAGCTATACTTGCTGTCTGCTGCCAGTAACTTTCCTGAGGACCGCCAGAAGAGCTGCGCTGTCAGCCACACCGTTCCAAAAGAGAAAGTAAAAATGACTGCAGCACATTTTTACAGCATGCAGGGATTCCAATATGGCCGCCGGGTCATCCACTAGAGGCCAAAACCACCTGCAGGGAACGTGACTACCGCAAAATGGCTTCTGTTAGCACTAGGAGGCAGCCCCACAGTGAAAAAAAGTCTGCGACTACGGCAAAATGGCGGCGATACACCGCAAAATGGCGGCGAATCGCCGCATGGTGGCCCAAATCCCCGAAAGAACGGAGGAAACGTACGGTGGGGGGGAGGGGGAATAGGACCCCAGTTCCAGAGGACCCACACCAGTGGCTACCACCCAGAAAGCGTCAGACACCCGTCACCCCCCTCTACGCCTGAAACAGGGGAGAGGGGGGCATTCACTCACCACTCCTGTCGGGCGTAGCGGGTAGCCACCCGTTCGCAGACCTTCCGCCCCTGCCTGGGCGGGATGCTGCCGGCCGAAAAGCGCCCGAACCGGACCGCAGTCCGGGACCTGGGAGCAAGTGGGGTACACCCCCAGGCCGCCCGCATGGAACGGGCACGATGTGGCGGGTCCCCGTACCACGGGACTGGCTCGCATCGGTCGGCCGGGCCAGGGAAAGTACAGAGTCCTGCATGACCCTCTATGCCCCGGCCGGCTTCTTGATAGTAGAAGAAAAAAAGAAAAGAAAATGAACGGTCTCAAACCTGACCGCAAATCCCCTAAGGGAGCAAGGTCAACTCCTGCAAGCTAGGCATAAAAAAAACTGATGAGCTGAGCTTGGTAGGGGGTTTATGTGGGAAGAGGGGACGGCCCCCATGGGAGGGGCCAGCTGTTTCTTCCCTGGCCAGTTAACTCCTAATAGTACGAGCATAAACCCCACATGTCATGGAGAGATGCGTCTGTCAGTGAACATAGGAGAAATTCAGATTCTTACAGATGCACGATGACTGGTTTTGTGGGAATACAAGTGTCTCCACACTGCAGCTCCTCTTTTGCATGATGTAAAAAAAGGATGCTGAAAAGGGGGAGAGATCTTTACCATGTGTGCCGCACCTTCACCAGAGCAATTAGAGTGAGTGAGTTTCAAAAAACATTACATTTCCAACACACCTAAATTCTCAGCGATTTGTTAAACCTATATGATCTAAGACAGCTACAATATGGGACCACACTTCAGAAATTAAGAGCAGTTTGATGTTTATTGCCTTGCAATTTAAGGTAAATAAAAAAACCACACTGAGGAAATAGTGAAGAGCAAGAGCTTTCTGCAAGAGTTAGTATTTTTACTGATTTTATTTAAAGCAGGGTTAGGAAGCTAAGGTGTTAAAATGTACAATTTAGCCTTCCCACTAAAATCATGCCATCAGACACTTTAGCAGGTGCAGACAGGCCAAATATTGCATTTTTTTTCTTTTAATTAAAACTGAACTGTAGCCACTTCAGTAAAGGTAAATGTATATTTTAATGCACAGTGAGGTTGTTAAATTAATGTGTTTGTGAATTTCATGGCTTTGTATTTGAAATCAATTGCAATTTCCCCATTAACAACCCATGTGGGGCAGAAGGGTAATTGTGTGCAACTTCTGTGTGTGGAAATCCAGGACATTTTTGATCCACAGCAATATTACATATATACACACACATCACGTAGCAGGAGTAGGGGCATGAATACCTTCCGTTGGAGGAGCAGGGCTTGTACTACCACTCTGTAGCCAAAAAGCCAATTCTTTTACAGAAATAAAGCCAGTAAAAAAAGATAAACATGTCAAGATCTTTTTTTCTTCTGAAAAACACAAGCTACTTTACATGACAATTTTCAGATGGCTACAATTCAGTTTTAACATGGATAGCTCAAAGCTTTGCTGAATTAAGGCATGTCTGGGGAAAATGAGGACATCACAGTAACTGATGCTAGCCTATCATTGGAGGCTCAGCTCCACTATTGGATGTCCTTGTCAGCCGTGTACACCCATCACCCAGAGATAATTACCACAACACTAGAGGTATTCATTAAAGAGTAATTAATCTGAATATATTTGCCTATATAGGAGTAACAACTAGTCACCGTCAAAGCTTGCCAACACAATATCAAAGCAGCTTAAAGCAGAACTTTACCAATAACAACTTGATAATAATGTTCTTTAGCAAGGAACCTTAGATTGTAAGCTCCTTGAGGGTAGGGATTGATGTGAATGTACAATGTATATGTAAAGCGCTGCGTAAATTGACGGCACTATACAAGTACCTAAAATAAACAAACATACATTTCACAGTAATATGTATTGCTACCAAAATTAGTTTCTGCAGTAAATTGCCTCCAGCATCGTCCTGGTTTCTTCTTGCTGGAGCTCAGAGCCCCTTAACAGCAGAATATCATAAAGCAAAACTAAACCCACCAATTTAATGGTTTGAAAAAATAGTTACATTCCAGGAATGCTGGGATTGCTCACTGTCACATTTGCTTGTGTCGTCAGCCTAATTGTCACACCATCAAATTAGAGTTGCCACCTCATCCCTTTAAAACCGAACACACATGAATTGCAACAGGTTCTGAGGCTGATTTAATGTAGATAAGACACCAAGTGAGTTTACCGCCTTAATCAGCCACAGAACCTGTGTAATTAATATGTGTTCAGGTTTAAAGAGATGAGGTGGCAACCCTACATCAAATGGCTGGTGTCATAACTGATCACATGTGCAGCACCATGGCAGATGCATGTCAAACAGAAGCAGCTTCCTTGGCTGTAAAGGATAGGTGGGTTTAATTCAGCTTTAAGGCTGTCAGCAGATCGGTCTCTACAAATTCAGCAGTGCCTAAAAATGGAAAGCAACTGAGCATGTGCAGAGCAGGGTGAGACAGTGTTACACTGGATTTTAAGCAGTATAGACACTTTTAATGTGTTACATAGGGGCCAGCCTGAAGTGATCTAGCAGAACTTAATTTTCTGACTAAATGTTCCACTTTAAGGTCCGTGAAACTGTGGAACATTTTACATGTATACAATAGTCTTGGTTATTTTAGATTAGGCAAATCCTATATTTAAGCTTAATTGCCATCAAAAAATCAAAAATAGGTTTAAAAGTATTCGGTTCTGTTTATCAAAAGTGATGTAAGGTATTTTATCGTGGAATGAACATTTCACTGTGGTTAGCATGTAAGAGGCAACAAAGAGCGTTCTTATAAATTACTTTGATAAGGCCTACTGAATCAAGATTTAGCATGCGGAAGCTGGAAGAAGCTAAAAGCTGCCATGAAGTGAGCCCTTTGACATTAACTGTAAGCAGCTAGCTAGGATCCATTCCCACCAGATCTGTTATGTATTTTGCTGCATTTTCCAGCACAGGCAAAATGCAGGGATGCTAGAAAACACACCTTTTAGATTGAATTTGCTCCCAACAACACATCCTGCAGTTTGGGTGTATTGTCCAAATCGGCTATAACTGTGCCTTTCAAAAACATAGAACAAAATGCAACACCACATGTTCTGGTAAGAACGAGCCCATATTTTGTGAAAGTTGATTTGTGCAAGTTGATAAAAAGTGAGACAAACCATGCATGAGGAAAAACAAGTGCAAGGGATAATTAGCACAATACCCTTATATCTGCAAGTGCTGGCAACAGGCTAAGCACTCCCAGAGACCGTTTAATTCTTTTAAAGTGGTTGTAAACCTCAAGACATAAAAAATGAATAAAGCACATCCTTCTATAGTGCATACCAGCCTGGATTTGAAGCACAGAGTGTGGCTCCTTTCTTTGCATATGGAACTCTTAAGTCGACACAACAAGCTCCAGGCAGATGTACCCCACCCACCCAAGCACACAGCGGGTGATCCATAGTTTCAGCTCTGTATGTTTTTATGAGCCCGTTATAGGTGTGTTTGTCCCTTCCCTCCACAATCAGATTACACTACAGCTCTAAGCTCTAGCTCTGCAATGTGCGATACGTCACATTCCCACCATCTTTCTGCTGCTGAGAAAAATCCTTTGATCTGTGTGATGGAGGAGGATCTACAGCAAAAATTGCTGCAGATAAACAGGTACAACATATGTAGAAGGATTTGTTTTGTCTGTGCATCACCAGGGGCCTGTAACTTCAATGGGTATATGTAAGGGTTTACAACTACTTTAAATACATTTAAATAGCAAAAGTCGACAGCCATGCTTTATTTAAAATTATATTTTGTTATACAATAGTTATTATAAATTGCATACATCTGACTGATAGTACTAGCAAACTGCAATTAGAGGGTAATGTTGACAGAACAGTGTGAGCTGGCCACTTCATTTTGAAAGCAATTCTGATAAAATATTGTTTTATGTAGAAAATCGATCCAGGTCTGAAAAAAAACTCCACTGAATAATTGATTGGAGACTTAAGAATATCGATTATAAATTGCCTCCATTCCTGCCCCCTCTAATGTCCCACAAAAAGCATTTCTGCCATGTCTCCACAAAGCAGGTGTCAGAAGCATTCCGACAACCAAAGCTCCTCATGCAGTATTGTGCCAACGCCATATTCACAGTCTTTACATGATTACCCTCAGACAGGCAGTAATCTTCTAGCATATCTTATATTGATACAAGCAGGTTTCCTCTTAAATGTTACCCCTGTCCAGTACTACATAGATCTAGGTTCCTTAAAACTCAAATTAACTTACTGTTTAAATTAGCTAAATACATTACAAGCCCAATAAAACAAAAATGAGTGCAAAGTTTTACAGTGTGTTTTCTTTAGAAAACAGCCACAACCTGAATTAAAAAGGCTGTGTTCTGGCAGCATGCCTTAGAGAAGGATTCTTGCATGGAAGCAGTGATTTCTCTGCAGAAGTTTGACTGCTCCCTGCAAAGTCCAGCCTGTAGCTCTGCACTCCAAAGCTTATGTACCCTGCTGTTTTGAAAGTGCTAGTTTGGACTCAGGTTAGTCAGACCAATGCAGAGAGACCACTGCTTCTACAATGAGAACAAGGGTCCTTCTCTGCAGTAAGCTGAATGGCAACATGCATTTTTCAGGCTGTGGCTGTTTTCTAAATACTGCAAGACTTTGCTATTAACTACTGTTTTATTGCATCTGGGTTGTGTTTAGGTGATTTAACCTGCAGGTTCAGTTTAAGCCACAAACCTGCAATAGCCCCTGAGTTAATGGGTCATGATGCTGTCATGATAGACCCCTTTCACACTGAAGGCAGTTTTCAGGCATTTTAGCGCTAGAAATAGCTACTGAAAACTGCCTCCCATTCATTACAATGGGTGCTTTCACACCCAGGCGGCGAGCTTGCGGGACGTTCGGAAGAGTCTTGCAAGCACCATACTTGGGGTGGGTTGGCAGCGCTCCCAAAATGCCCCTGCCCATTGCAATGAATGGGCAGCAATTCCGAAGTGCCTGAAAAGCAATTTGGAAGCGCCGCAACACAGAAGTTTTAACCCCTTTTTTTAGCGGCTAGCGACCAAAAAGAGGCGCAAAAGCGCTGCTTAAATAGCAGTAAAGTGCAGCTAAAACGAGCTGCACTTTCAGTGTGAAAACAGCCTAAGGGAGCTGCTTTTGCCAAGATCTTTACATTTCCCTTTGAAGCCCCGGAGTTTGAATCTTTACAATCACAAGTCAGGAATGGTAGTTTCAATGATTTTGGTTTTTAATTTTCCCAGGCTCTTTTTATTATGCACCACACTTGTATAGAACATTTGTTCCTATATTCCTAAAGTTTGCAAAATAAAACCCAATTGATTTCTTTGTGAGTAAAAAAGTGAAAATCAGCGCTAAGCCTATGATAATGTGAGTGAACTGCTGCCAGCACAAAAAGGAATAACATGACCTCCAAAGCAAGTAAAAATAGTTATGCGGTGCTGAAAGTTAAGGCATGTGATAAAGAGTCCATATAATGTCCCAATAATAGAGTGATGAACATCAGGAATCTTCAAGGAAAAATCTGAGTAAATCGCCAACTCACAATGCTGTATCAGTTAAGAGAACAGCTAAGGTGCTTGGTTCAATCCACTGTGATGCACAGGGTCATATAGAGGTCTCCTTGTTCACGATTCCTCCCATATTGCACAAATGAAAAATAAAGAAAATAGCAACATAGTGCAGTAGGTCTATACCTAAATGGAAAAGAGTGCGTATACACAAATCCCCTGTGAAAGGTGTAACAACTGACTTATAGTGATATACCACCACATGTAATGCGCGCTCAGCAGAAATACATTGAATAGTGCCCATAGGATTGCAACCAGTTCTTTGGATCCTGCTGGTAGATCTCCAATCCAGTATTCAGGGCATCCACCGGTACCTCAAAGGCATAAGGGAACAGGCGGGCATCATCAAACCAGGATTGTGGCGCAAATAAAACAAAATTGCGGCAACAGTGTAATCAGAATAACATTTATTACATATTAAAACAATTGCCAGCCAGAGATAAAATGGAAAAGTGACTAACATCAGGGACACTGCCAAATACAGGCAGTGGCGGTGCTGTATCACAATAACAGGTCTCTGACGCATTACAAGCGATAGCTCGTTCTCAAAGGGTCCTTTGAGAACGAGCCATCGCTTCAAATGTGCCAGAAACCGCTATTGTGATACAGCACCGCCACTTCCTGTATGTGGCGGTGTCCCTGATGCAAGTCACTTTTCCATTTCATCTTTGGCTGGCAATTGTTTTAATTTGTAATACATTCTATACTGATTACACTATGTTGCCGCAATTTTGTTTTATTTGGGCAACAATCCTGGTGTGATGATGGCTTCCTGTTCCCCTATGCCTTTGAAGTACCAGTGGATGCCCTGAATACTGTATTGGAGATCTACCAGCAAGACCTAAAGAACTGGTTGCATTCTTATGGGCACTTTCAATGTATTTCTGGTGAGCGCGCATTACATGTGGTGGTGATATACATAGAGATCTAGATATATATATCTATATATCTATCCATCTCTCTCACTATAAGTCACGGTTGTTTCACCTTCATGGGGGATTTGTGTATATGCACTCTTTTCCATTTCGATATAAACCTACTGCACTATGTTGCCATTTTCTTTATTTTTCATTTATGCAATATGGGAGGAATCGTGAACAAGGAGACATCTATATGACCCTGTGCATCACAGTGGATTGAACCATGCGCCTTAGCTGTTCTCTTAACTGAGACTGAGCACTGTGAGCTTGTGAGTGGGCAATGAACTCTATTATTGGGACATTATATGGACTTTTTATCACGTGCTTGAACTTTCAGCGCCGCATAACCATTTTTACTCAATTTCTTCGTATGTCTTCAATCCAGTTTTCAGGAAGCAGCCTATATATGGTTACATTTGTGCTTATTTGTAGACATTAAGAAACCAGGTTGCCATTAGGAGAATTAGTAAGAACTTGGCTACAAATCAGCTTGTAAATGAATTGCTAACTTTCAGTGTTTTATTGAGAACAACTATTCTCTAATAGTTGGAAGAATGTCATTGTTGACATAGTACCAGTCTAACAAACCGTGTCCACACAGACAATTTGACATTGCTGCTGGTTTCTTGAATCTACAAATTTAGGTTTAACACAAGTTATTTTTCACATCTCCATTGTTACCCGACTAATGAAGTGCCAAAGCCCACACAGTTTGATCAGTAAGGTGAGCAGGAGATGTGCATCATATTCAAACCAAATGAAAAAAAATGAAGCAATCTTGTTTGCAATTTCTTCTGTGTATTCTATACTACTGTTGAATGCAAAAGTCTAGGCCACACCGGTGAAACAACTTTGCTGGGTGCCTGCTTTTGTAAACTATAAATTATAGCTTACAGAGGGCTACAGGCAATATCTACTGAAAGCACTAATGACAGGCCCAGTGCTGTCACATGCTTCTCCACACCTAGGAGCTTTTAAAGGAAACCTATTGCTTTGCTTTCTATGGGCATATCACAATTATCACTTTAATAACTCATCTAAACACATAATTTGATCAAGTGTGCCTAATATGTTTACAACATACATCATAATGTATTTCAACTTCAATAAACCTTCAGTCCTCCAGGCTCAAACTCAAAATGAATGGCTGATAAACCTTGAGGTTAAAACTTATGAATTATGAGAAGGAGCTTGGGATCCCTGGGCTATATTGCAAACAAGATTCCTCCATGGTACAGTGCAGAGTACAGTGTTACTAAAAAATTCACACAAGGGAAGCGTTAAGCAGGTGGTAAACTGAGCATAGGAATTGTGGTTCTTTTTATTTACAATAAAAGAGAAGGGGGGATCCACTTATCTGTGTGGAAAGCAAAGCAATGCTTGTGAGAATTACCCATATATCAAACAGACACAAGAATGCTACAAGTACCATAAATAAGAGAATGCACTACAAACATCAGCATTTATTCAGATCCAACTTTTAGCAAATGACAAAATAGTGTCTTTTCTTGCTGAAATTACACAACAGCTGGCAAAAAAGTGCTAAAATGGCAGCACTCATGCACAAACAGATAAGGGGGGGGGACAAAAAAGACAAACCTGATATTATGAAAATTGGAAATGCATCTTTTAACATCCTCTCGTTTAGGAAGATGAGTATCCAGACTGCTTTACTGGGAAAGTTGGATTGAAAGCAAGGTGGACAGCTAACACTTTGTTCACATTTTTAAACAAAATGAGTAAAAAGGAGTCATGCAGTTAGTGAACGCTGCGTTCAACCACTAATGAAATATTACGGCTCACTTCTTGTTCAACCTCATGGCTGCCAAAGGGTTCCCCTGGTGCACTCTGCTAGAGCGGCCCTCGTGGCAAATACAAGGTAAACTTTTAAAAAGTGCATACAGAAATGTACGATATTAACAAAAAAAAAAAAAAAAAAATTATAATGGTCCTATGAGAGTGGTCCCAAAAACAGAACTGAGCGTCTGACAAATAAGAGAAACTCTCCACGAGCTTCTTTTACTTAGGTCTTAGATTAAATACAGATACACTCTGAACAGTTCTTTAGATTTCTTCAAAAATGCTCCTGATATTCCACAAATGGTGCTTGTTTAGGTTAATATTTCTGTTACATGCGAGCGTTGAATTTTACTTGTTATCCAAGCGTAGCAGCTGCTCCTTACCATTAATTGTTATGGACTTTAACTGGCCATCTTCTTCAACTTCAATTCGTTCCTGACCATTCTCAACAATCCTGCAGGACCGAAACACAGCGTCAGAGAAGCAAAGGGATCATGGTAATCCAAGAAATGGAACACCCTAAATTATTACAAAAACAAACGTTCAACTCTTGCAACATACAGGAGAAAGGTTTATTTCATAGAACAAATGTTTCACGGGAGGCGATACATTGCTTCTCTCCTGTAAAAACACTGCGCATGAAGAGAAAATACAATGAACGTATTTCACGGCCGTGATTTTGTTTCTATAAATAAGGCCTCATACACACAACACAGTCTGTTCAGCCCCTGTGGAAAAAAAATCTACTTAAAAAACACAGTAAAAACCACGTATAGCATACGCATTTAGGCGCTTCAAGGATTAGGTCCCTATCACACTTGTACGACCTGAAAGTCACACGACTTTGCCACGCGACTTGAAGCAACGCCCATGTAATCTTGAGGTCTATGGACCTCAAGTCGGACCAAAGTCGCATAGATATGAATGGTACTCATTGGAAATCATGAAGTATGACTTGTCACATGACTTTGCAGTCCCAAATTGCACAAGTGTGAAAGGGGCCTATGAGCGTTAATACATTCTATTGGCCAGAATATTCATTTATTCTGACCATTGGATTGCATTAATGTTCAAACACTTGAGTCTAGACATGTTTAGCATTTTTCAGCTTCTCGCCTAAAAGGTGCCTTTGGTGTGCATTTTTGTCAGCCTGTAAACACACAGGATTAAACAGAGGTGCTTTTACAGACTAAGGCCCCTTTCACACTTGTGCGACCTGAAAGTCGTGCGATTTTACTGTGATTTTTTTGCCGCAATTTTGATATGACTTGAAGCAATGCCTGTATAATCTTGGTCTATGGAGCTCAAATTGCATGAAAGTCAGACCAAAGTATTGCAAGAACTACTTTGAAGCTGATGCGACTTTAAGTCGCACAGATATGAATGGTACTCATTGGAAATCAGTCAAGTCGCACAATTGTGAAAAAGGCCTAAAAAAAAAAAAAAAAAAAAAAAAAAAAAAAAAAAT
>BLSH010116713.1:254120-264151 GCA_018402905.1 Glandirana rugosa
ACTGGACTAGTGGCAATTCCCGACGAAATTAAAGGTACAGTTGGAGGAGAGGGTCTTGTATCCGATATGATATGTTTCCCTGCAAGTTGTGGCTTTTTCGTGTCTCCCGTTGAATTTTTCGGATTCCTTTGGATTCCCAGTGTGGGACGTATTTGGCCTTTATTATTTATATAAACCTCCCCTTTTACCCTATAACCGGTCGCTCGTTTCTAAATTTTTGTGAGGAAGGAGAGAATCATGAGAAAGATATCAGGCACCAGACCCAATACAAGAGCACAGAGGATGGGTACTCCCATGGGGTATGAGTGACCCTTTCCTTTGGGATGTGTCCCTTATATTTTCAGACACTCACATTTTCACCATTAGTATTTTGGTGGTGGATTGGTGTGTTTTTAAATCTTTGCTCGCTGGCCAATATCCCATTTTCCCCTCCAAATATATTTATTATTTCCGGTTTATGCAGGGTGTGACCCTTAGGTTTCCTTAGGCTTTTTAAGTTGCCCTCTGTGCTTTTTCGGTGTTGAACGTCCCTTTGTATAGTATAGCCTATGTTCTGGGAGAGGAGGTTGACATGGAAATTAAAGCAGCCCTTAACGGTGATCAGGTCAATACTGAGGACTAAAGACGAGGAAATCAGAAGACAATTTAAAGTTCATAAAGGGATAAAACATTTTAAATAGCAAATGGGATGTTTCCTTTTGGAGTTCAAAAAACAGAACGATATAGTCAAGATTGATCTGGTCCAAGGAAGTAATCAAACAGGCCAAGTTTAAGAGGGACTGGGAAAAGAGACATTTTTGATCTATCTTCCCAAAGGGGTAGAAATAGGTCGAGATGGAGACTACTTCGATCTCCATTCCCCCACTCTGATGCGTTACACAGTGACACAGATAGTGAGGGCTCCATTAGATCGGTTTCTTTTTTAGACCAGGAAAGAGATAGTTCAACGTCTCCGACACGGAACCATCAAGGAAAGACCGGTATTCTGAAGGGAACTAAGAAAAAAAAGTTTCCAAAGAGAAAGAAAGCGGAAGAGAAAAAGAAAACAGAATATCAGAACAGGACGTGGAGCCAAAAGAGGGGGACCTATTATTAGGTAATTCCATACTGGGTTTCCCGGATAATAAAGTAGTTAATTTATCTTCTTTCCCTTTAAAAGAAGCACGTGCAAGTCTTTAAAAAAAAAGTTCTTTCGTTTTCACCCAAACAAAACACGGAGGTATTCACTGTGTTTAAAAACATGAATCTCCTTTTGCGCAAGGTACTTTTGCGCTATTCGCATAAGCAAAGGAGGAATAGTCAGATAGCTAAAGAAGCAATGCATGAAGAAAATCAGAAGGCTCTGGATGACCGCTTTCTTCTTGAACAGGGTCCCTCGGAGTCTGAAAGTTCGGCCGAAGAGACAATTATGCTGAGACAGATTAAAGATTAGATCTAAAAAATGTTGCCCCTATCCAAAAATAAAGTTATTGGTACATTAAGCGATCTAGTAAGCAATGACTTATGTAAAATAAATTGGGAGACCCGAGTGCAGATAATCTGTCCAAAAGAGAGCTATTCTCGAACTTAAAAATGCTAGAGGGGTGGGGATAAAAAAACCCTAACAAGGGGAGTGATATAGTCTAGTATAGTAGTATAGAAGTAAATCGACTGGTCTACACAAGGCAATCAAGCTCTGTTTCCAGATCTGGCTGTACCACGCAATGATAGGTTGACCTGGGCCTTTGAGGACAGCCTTCTTTCTAAGAGAATTGAATCATCTCAAGGTTCAAGAATGCAATATCCCTGTTCTCTACGTAATTCCCAAGCTACATAAGGATGCTCTAAATCCCCCAGGGAGAACTATAGTCTTTGCAGTCAATGGCCCACTGGAAAAAGTGGGTAGGTATATAGACCATGGTTCTCACTCTGAAGTCTTATGTAAGAGATACCAAAGATGTGCTGGCCAGAGTGAGTGAGGCAAGAGGGGAGGAGGACTGGCTCCTGGTGGGTATCAATGTGGAGTCTCTATACATATAGGTACCCCACCAATGGGGACTAAAGGCAGTGGAATTTTTCTTGGTAAATCATTTCCCAAAAAGGCTCATTAAAATGAGTTAGTCTTAGATCTGCTGGAGTTTGTATTCAATAACTTTTTCCAATGCAACGAGATTATCAACAGATAATCGGGCACGTTCATGGGTGCACCCTGGGCGACGTCCTATGCATGCCTATATTTGGGCATTTGGGAGGAGGATGAAGTTTACAAACTAAAGCATTTCAAGAATCATGTGGACATTTGGGATGTCCTGATTGTCTGGAAGGGGACCAAGAGTGAGCTCCATGAATTCATTCAGGGCCTAAATGACAATGAACATAATATTAGGCCAACTTATAACTAGGATGTTGGGTCAACCCCCTTTATAGACCTCAGGAAATCCAAAAAACAGGGCCACCTTAAAACCCGGTACTTATCGAAAACCGACTACGGCTAATACGCGCCTACGAGCGGATCGCTTTCATCCCAAATCTCTGGCGCAGGGCATAATGGTTTGACAGTTCCTCCGGATTCGGAGGAACTGTACAATCGATGAAGTCTTCAAAAAAGGAGGCATGTATGCCAGATTTAGGGAGAGAGGGTACTCGCAGAGTGAGTACTAAGAGCAGCCGAAAAGAAAGCTATGTGCCGGGACAGAACATCTTTTAACCCAAAAAGGCACCCCTACCATTAAGGTCAGGTTTAGTGAAGGAACCCGTTAGATTTATAACTGAATATGGGGTGCAGTGGCCTAAGGCAAGAAAAATTCTGGACTGACACTGGTCCACCCTTGTCCCGATGTCCTTTGCCATCTAGCATAGTGGGTGAATACCCCCAATTGGTGGCATGGAGAGCTCCCAATTTGTCTGACATCCTTACTAGGTCGGAGTACATTCAGACGAGGGACTCCTGGCTGTCCGCGTATCCTGGAACTAAAAAGGCATGGTGCCATGTGGACACTACCAGATATGCAGGTTCGTAGGGCTGTATGGTTCTGGCCAAAATGAGAATCACAATTTTTTTGCTTAGAATAAAGCTCACAATTCTCTCACGATTCTTGCGGCGTATCTTACATATACAAAAAAAAATTGGGCTAACAGCACTGTTTAGTTTTTTTTTTTTTGAAAGTGGAATTTTTCACAAAAATTTGTGTTTGAAAGACCGCTGCGCAAACATCATGTGACATAAAATATTGCAACAACCGCCATTTTATTCTCTAGGGTTTCTGCTAAAAAAAAAATTTAAAAAAAAATCTATTGTTTGGGGGTTCCAAGTAATTTTCTAGCTGAAAAATACTGGATTTTTACTCGTAAGGAACAAATGTCAGAAAAGATTTAGTCTTTAAATGGTTAAACTGAACTCTTCTATACACCGGAGAACATTGTATCTCTTTGCTTCTTTTATCAGCAATGATCTCAGACTTGGCAGTCTGCCCAGATATGAGATTCAAGTCGCTCCGACTTAGAAAAAGGTTCCTGGGGAGGCTTCAGGCGACTTGCATTGACTTCTATTACAGGCAAGTCGCGCTGAGTGGCCCCGTGTCCCTGGAGCATCTGTCTCCATTAAATGCAGTGAAAATTGCAGTAATGCGCGATGGAGACCTCGGGGATGGGTTGGGAATCAAGATAGTGATTTTATTACGATTAATCGTGCAGCTCTACAGGTTCGTCAAGCGTACCAACAACTTTGCGGGAGCAGAGAATATGAATATATATATATATAAAAATATAGAGCCGTATTAATTGTGCCACTACGAGGGTTATTTATAGCCTACAATGTCCATGTGACAAAATTTAGGTGAGCAAGACAAAAGTGTCAGTTATGTGCCCGTAATGGCGAGCATCTGAATGATATTAAGGAAAAGGAACCAAAGAGTCCCCTTGCACAACATTTCCTGCTGCACCACCAGTCCAACGTGGATGGGCTGCGGGTGAAGTGCCCTAAAATTAAGAAGGGGTGAAAGACAGGGTCCTCCTTAAAAAGGAGAAATTCTGGATATACAAGCTTAAGGTTTTGGTGCCTAAAGGACTCAACAACGAATTGAATCTGCAGGTGTTTGACAAAAAGCCCTTGATCCTCTGTGCTCTTTATTGTATTGGCTCTGATGACTGTTCTCTCACTCATGATTCTCTCCTTCCTATGGTCTCTCTTTTGGTGTAGTCCTCTCTGCTGGGAGTATCTAAGGGATTTTTGCCTTATAAAATGTCCTCACTATAGCCTGTCACTCGGATATTGGCATTGTTAATATGCTCTTATAGGGTTGCCGTATGGTGGGCTATCTATACGTGTTTCGATAGTTTTTAGGGGTTATTTTTTTTTGGGTGGGGGGGGGGGTTTGACCAGCGAGCAATTTTATTCTGTGAGCAGTGCATTAATTTATCCTTCCTCTATTTCCATGCATTTTGACAAGATTGAAGTTAAGATGCCATTGCCCCTTTAAAAGTTAAAGTAGGTTGGGTCTTTAAAATTTATTTACAGTTGTGCTCATAAGTTTACATACCCTGGCATGATGTGTGATTTCTTGGCCATTTTTTCTTTTTTTTTAAGAGAAGATGGAGAACACTTTTTTCACTCATGGTTTGTGCTTGGTTGAAACCATCATCAATCAACGGTGTTTACTCTTTTTAAAATCATAAACAGAAACTACCCAAATGACCCTGATCAAAAAATGTACACACCCTGGTGATTTTGGCCTGATAACATGCACATAAGTTGACACAAAGGGATTTGAATGGCTATTGAAAAGGTAACCATCCTCACCTGTGATTTGTTTACTTGTAATTAGCCTGTGTGTATAAAAGGTCAATGCGTTTCTGGACTCTTGAGACCCTTGCATTTTTCATCCAGTGCCGCGCTTATGTTTCTGGATTCTGAGTCATGGGGAAAGCAAAAATTGTCAAAAGATCTGTGGGAAAAGGGAGTTGTACTGTATAAAACAGGAAAGGGATATAAAGAGATATCCAAGGAATTGAGAATGGCAATCAGCAGTGTTCAAACTCTAATCAAGAAGTGGAAAATGAGTAGTTCTGTTAAAACCAAACCACAGTCAGGTAGACCAACTAAAATTTCAGCCAAACTGCCAGGAAAATTGTTTGGGATGCAAAGAAAAACTCACAAATAATTCAGGTGACATAAAAGGACTCTGAAAACATGTGGTGTTGCTGTTTCAAGATGCACAATGAGGCGGCACAAAGATGGACTGCATGGTCGTGTCCCCAGAAGAATGCCATTACTACGCAAATGCCACAAAGTATCCCGCTTATAATATGCCAAACAGCACAGAGACAAAGCCTCAAACCTTCTGGCGCAAAGTCATATAGAGTGATGAGACCAAAATTGAGCTTTTGGGCCACAACCATAAACGCTACATTTAGAGAAGAGACAAGGCCTGTGAAACATGGCTGTGAGCTACAAAAGGCACAGGGAATTTGGTCAAAATTGATGGCAAGATGAATGCAGTATGTTATCAAAAAATACTGGAGGAAAATTTGCATTCATCAGCCAGGAAGCTGCGCACTTCAATCTGTCATTGATATTAAAGGGGGCAATACACGGTATTATGAACTGGGGTATGTAAACTTTTGATCAGGGTCATTTCTGTTGTCATTAGGAGTTAAGAGTAAACACAGTTGATTGATAATAAATGGCTTCAGCCAAACACTAACCATGAGTGAAAGGAATGTTTGTGTGTTATTCATATTCTCTGAAAAATGGGCAATAAATCAAGTTCTGCCAGGGTAGGTAAACTTATGAGCACAACTGTATATACATCCTAACCAGGGGGCGTTCAGGTTCTGACAAAGCTGGGCGGCGCCAGCGAAACGCGCCAATAGGCTTCTATGCATCTTACGCCTGCGCCGCGCTTCTGTTACACCCATGGCGGTGTAAAGTTTATGGTGCTTGTGCACCTGTCTGACCGGGAGGGGTGTATGCCCCGAGGTGATACTGCAATTGGTCACTGTCTGGAACTACACAATATGCACGCACGGCAACACTGTATACTGCTCAGACCATTGGGGGCTGTCAGGAGTGGACACCAATGACATCTCTAGCGGACATGGTCGGAGACCGATTCCTCTGCAAGTGGATCGCGTACCGACACGTAACTATACCTGCATAAGCTCTACATATATGCTGTCATTTTGTGCTTTTAAGGACTGGACGCTTTACTCATGGAAGCACGGACTTCTATCCTTTGAGATCAGATTTCCTTTGATCCATATTAAAGAACTGGCTGCATTTTAATCTGCATAACATTGCACTGTAATCCTACATAGCGGGGTCTGGGTGTTATTGTAAATTGTGACATCAGACTATTCCTGCAGAACATTGCACTTTATTCCCACAAGGCGGGTATGCTGATCAGGAGAACTACTAAGGGGAATCCTTTATATGTACCACTTATCTAGTTTTCCCTCTTCTCACTAATTCAGCCACCAACTTATACAAGGTATCTTCAGTGACTCAATTATGTCCAATCACCTCGACTTCAATTTTCTGGATATTGGACTACGTACAATTACCCATAGCATATTTAATGATTGCCAGTAATTCTTTTCATGAGTTAGGATGGACATTTACCACACCCCTGGTCTTCTGTGCTATTTAGTTACCCACTGTGAGAGCTGTATGATGAATGTGGATGGGTTATGTGTGCGGCAGGCGTCTAGATGCTTCACTTTTCTAGACAACGTTGTCTTTTATGGTGCTATGGTGGTGGTGTCTGTGGTCCATTTTTTAATATGAGAAAACTTTGAAAATTGAATGAAAATTTTTTGATAGGTGTAGTTAATTGATGGTACTATATCCCTGAGGCTCCTTGTTAGGTGGTACTTTGAACCTCAATTTCTGCTTAGTTTTTTCTTTTATGCTGGTTTACCACTGAGCCCCACTTTATGGTTAGTGAGTGGATGAGTACCTGGGGTATTACGGTGGTGGTATACCCTTATTATAGCATCCCACTACCATTACCTTGTTATAGTCCCGTCCCCCCCCCCATTTCTGATCAACCTCTGTAGTACACGAGTGTTGAAAAACTTGTCAGCTGCAGATCAATATATTTTGCCAGCGGAGGGGTCTTGCAGTCAGAATATAAGGCCTCATACACACGGACGTTCCTTACCGCCGCGTTTTTGAGCGTTTTTTTGCAGCTCTCCATGTTATTCAATGGCCCCATAAAAACGCTGAAGTTTTTGAGCTGTAGATCGTGTCAGCGTTCGTGAGGTGAAAGCAGAACCCACGGTCATCGCGTTCCGAGGCTGTAGCGATATGGCGTTTTTGACGCGAAGCCAGCAAAACACTAACGCGTATTAATGCTGTAGCGTGGTTAACCGGCGTTTTCAGGTTAAAAAATAGCAGAGGAATGTTCTTTTAAACAAAATGCCTATTAAACACAGGCGCTCACTAACACGCATTAACGCCGATGCAAAACGCCGACGAAATTGCAGTTTTGACGCCGATTTTCCCTGACGTCTGGCCCGACGTTACAGCTAATACCCCTGTGTGTATAGGGCCTTAAGGCACAGTGGGGATGGGGGAATTTGTTCACATTTTCAATCTGCTCACTGGCTGATAAAGAATAATGATAATAATAAGAATAAAAAATAATATCTAGGACCAGCCCTAAAATAGGACACCTTAACCGACCACTAAATGCCCCTTTCTCACTTGTGCGACCTGAAAATTGTGTGATTTTAACGCTTTTTTTGCCGTGATTTTGGCCATGATTTTAATGCTACGTTAAGCAATGCTTGTGTAATCTTGAGTAATACAGGAACTACTTTGAAGTTGCAGATATGAATGGTACTCATTGGAAATAATGGGGGTACGACTGGTCATGCAAAAAAAAAAAAAAAAAATACACCACACACAGAAAACAGTTTCAGCACCTCGAAGAGCTCCAGTTGGCAAGTTATTTTTTTCAGGTCACTGCTAGCCAGCTTTACATAATATACAGTAGGTATAGACAAGAATCACCCCCTTTAAAATAATCAAATGTTGTTGCTTTGCGGCTTGAAATGAAGACCAACACAATTTGTTTTATCCAGCTGTATTTACTTATAACACCCAAATGAAAGATAACACTCCAACATAGCTGTTATTTTGATTTTTAAGAAAAAAATTCAATCACATAGTCCTAGTTGGAAAAAGGATCAGCACCTTGTGTGGATATCTTGTTGAACCACCTTTTGCTCTAACTTTGCACATCTAGACTGTGCAATATTTGCCCACTTTTCTTTGCAGAACTGCTCCAGTTCAGCCAAATTTGATGGTGACCGTTTGTGGACTTCAGTCTTTATATTACCACCTCCATGCTTTACTGTAGGAATGGTGTTATATGGATGGTGAGCTGTATTGGATTTCTGCCAGACACAGTTTGGTGTGGAGGCCAAATAATTCAATTTTAGTCTCATTTGACCACAACACCTTTTTCCATGTGGCCTCACAATCTTCAAGGTGCGTTTTGATAAAGATCAGTCGTGACTGCATGTAGTCTTTTTGAGAAATGGCTTTTTCCTTGCAACCCTCCCATACAAGCCACATTTGTGGAGAATTTGAGACATTGTTGTCACATGCACACAATGACCACCCTCGATCATAAATTCCTGCAACTACTTCAGAGTTGCTGTAGGCCTCTTGGAAGCCTCTCCTTCCTTCCTCCTGGCTCTTTCATCCAGTTTGGAGCGACATCCTGATTAAGGGAGGGTCTGTGTTGTACCAAATACCTTCGACTTCTTAATAGACTTCACTGTGCTTCTAGGCATTGATAAAGTCTTTGAATTTTTTTGTATCCATCTCCTGAAAAAAAAAAAAGGAGGATACCGAAAAGGTGGGGGGGGGGGGGCTGCGGGGGGATCAGCCCCGGGTGCCGCTCACTGCAGGGTGTCCGTGTGTTATGCAGGAGATGGCGTTTCAGATAGTGCGGCTTGTAAGACCCGCTCTGTGTGTGAAACTCATGTATTAACTGCTTGCAGAGACCTTTCAAAACTCTGCGGTGATGTTGGGGGTGGGCAGTACATGACAGCTATCAAACACCAGCCAATGGGACAGGGGCCGGGAAGGAGTTTGATAGCTGGTTGGTCCCGCCCACCCCAGACATCGCAGCCGAGTTGTGACAGCTGCTCTCTGCATGCAGTTACATTAGATCAGAGTTTCACGCACAAAGTGGCTCGTAGAAGCCTACAATCAGCACAATGTGAAACTCATCTCTCCTGTTCGCGCGAATTCAGCACTTGTCAGTGCAACCACAACTCCTCAGTGCCAATCAGGCTGCATATGACAATTGTATATAAAAATATAAATATTTTTTAAAAACTGTCATTTTCGGTTTTGGCTTTCGGCTAAGGCACCAAAATGTCCATTCGGTGCACCACTAAAAAAAAAAAAAAAAACACTAGCAAAATGAGCTGTGCTGAGTGACTCCAATGGCTGTCTTATCAGGAGATGGACTGGGGAAGAAGGGGAGGATCAGAGAAGACAGGATCAAACAGCCTTTTTATACAAGGCAGAGGATTAACCCCTTAGGTTCCACAGTGAGTATAACCAGCATATTTTACTGTTGTAGGTTTCCCAACACTTTAAGTTCAGCAATGGTAGTTACCTTATTTCTCTCATGAAAGGTTTTTGGTTATATGGACACAGGAGTGCACTTTATCACTTTTGTGACCCAGAATCAGCTGACATCAGGCTATTGCCCAAGAGAAAATAGGATTTTTTTGACTTACCATAAAATCCTTTTCTCTGAGTTCATTGACGGATGCAGCAGCTCTTCATTACGCCTGGGTTATGCCACCTTTCACTAGGAGTGGACTAGGCAGAACATCAGTTCAGCTAAAAAGCAGATAGCCCCTCCCAGGGGGCAGTCCCCCTTAGTATAACCCCCCCCTGCAGCTAGCTCAGCCATTCAGTCCATAACAAGCAGTGCAAGAGGGGTGGGTGCTGCATCCGTCAATGAACTCAGAGAAAAGTATTTTACGGTAAGTCAAAAAAAAAAAAAAAAAAAAAAAAAAAAAAG
>BLSH010116713.1:315761-329264 GCA_018402905.1 Glandirana rugosa
CACAGCGAAGGTCTTAATGTGCTTCCTCTGGGCTAGCCTCGGAAACCTTGAGGTGTGTCGGCTGCTTTCGAGGCCAGAGGGCCACCCTGCTCTCCTGTCTCTTCTCGCTGGCACCCCGATAGGGGAGGGCGACGGAACCTATTGTCGGCGGTAGCGGTCAATCGGATAGTGGACGACATTTTTTTGCCATGGCCCCATATCGGACATCGACGTCAGATATGGGACTATGAAGGTGAAGAGGGCTGGCGACAAAATTTTTGCCCTTAAAAACGTAATTCACCAACAATATATATACACTGACAAAGAAGGGGGTATAACACTGACTGTCGAGTAAAGGAATAGAGTACGTGTTCGTATGTCTCGAAGTGTGGGGGCGGGGGGGGGGGGTGTGAAGCTCTGTATGCTTGTGCATGAGATAAGGAAATGAGCTGTCAGTCACAATATGGGGGAAGAAACAGTCACATATATATAACAACCACTTAATGCAAAAATTCCCGTTTTTAAAACAGCGGTCGGGAGAAGTGGAAGTATCAGGGTATAGACTGCAGCTACAGGCTATACCCCGGTACCGTTTTTTTACAGCAGGTGATAGGCTAACTGGCGATGGCGGCTGTTATCCAAGGCAGCGGGAGGGGATAGCCCCACGGTCGCTCTTCTCTGTCCTCTCGTCCCACCGGGAGACCGGAGCTTTCGTCGGCTGTGTGGAGTTCCAAAGGCTCCGATCGGGTCTCCTTCGTGTAATTCTGGAAGCGACACCACGTCCGGTTTACTCGGCGGCCAAGGGCGCAGATTTTTTTTAAAAAATGACAGTATAAAGAATCGCTGTTTTTGGCTAAAAATAAATAAAAATGTTTTAAATGCATACTTAAGTGGCGCCTGCATATGAAAATGGTGTTCAAATCACACGTGAGGTATCCCCACGATCGTTAGAGCGAGAGCAATAATTTTAGCACTACACCTCCTCTAACATTAAACATGTAACCTGTAAAAAATTTTAAACATCGACATTGGAGATTTTTACGTGCCGAAGTTTGTCACCATTCCACAAGCGGGTGCTATTTTGACACATGACATGTTGGGTATCAATTTACTCGGTGTATCTTCATCTTTCAAATTATAAGAAAAAAAAATTGGGCTAACTTTACTGGTTGTCTTATTTTTTTAACTCAAAAAAGTGATTTTTTTTAATAAAAAAAATGCCACTTACAAGACCGCTGCGCAAATACGGTGCAACAAAAAGTACTGCAACAACCGCCATTTTATTCTCTAGGGTGTTAGAAAAAAATATATATATATAATCTTTAGGGGTTCTAAGTAATGTTCTAGCGAAAAAAAAAAAAAAAAAAAAATGATTTAAACTTGTAAAGAAGTGTAAAAAAGGGCTCCGGGGCTGAAGTGGTTAAGGTTGCACACACTGTACTATGCTACTAACTATGTAACTTAACTTTTGACTAATTTAAAAGGGAAACCGTAATAGTATATGTTCAATGTAGGTTTTTTGTTTTTAAGCTCAACTTAGGCAAATGCATAGATAAAAACAGTTTTACCTGCCAAAGAAATTGTATTTCTTTCCATCCAGTCCTGAAATATGCAAGGTACTGCCATATAGACCAGCCCCGTCTAGCAGAGAAGTGGACCCGATCTTTCTCTGTTGCATTTTCATTTTTGCTTACAAGCACCATTCCCACTCTGTACATCCTAAGTTTAAGAAGAACCATCTCTCTCATCCCCATCAGCATGCTCCTTGCACTGCAGCATAGCTGACTGTGAACACATTGTGGTGGTGCTGCTGCTTCTCCCCTCTGAGCTTTACTGTACAGACTGTTTAACAGACTGCAAGAGGTTGATACCAGCTTAAATTCAGGTACTTACACTGCTTGCATTGAAAAAACTAAATGGTGCAACTGTGTAATAATTGCTACAGAGCTGCACTTAAGTTGTGTCTTTCAAACCTGTCAGGTGTTCACCGTTAAAAGTGGATGTAAACCCTCCATATACCCAGTAAAGTGAACGGCCTCAGATGATACACAGTGATGACATAAACTTCCCTATCCAAGTCTTACATGTATACATGTCTTACATGTCTCTCTTCACTTTGATATATTATTTATAAAATGTACATTATGTTAGATTTTCCACTTCCTCGTTTTTATGTAGGAGGAGATGATCCCTGGACACTGTCAGAGACTGAGAAAGCTGAAATGCACACACACACTCCCCACACATGCAGAGCTGTGCCTGTTTTATAAGACTGATAACAAAGCTACTCAGGAAGAGAGAGCTAAGGGACATTGAAGAAAAGTAACAAAACACTGCAGACAGATATGCCCAGATACGTTGTTGTTATTTAACTGGTGCTTTAGTGCCCATTCACATAGGGGCGACTTGCGATCCGACTTGCGTTGCCTCAAGTCGCCCCAAGTCACTTGACATCTGAAATCCCATTGAAATGAATGGGAGCCGTCTTAATATACGCGACTGAAGTCGCTCCGACTTCAAGGCGACTTCTGAAAAGGTTCCTGTACTACTTCTAGGCGACTTCTATCCGACTTGTGCCCATAGGATTCAATAGAAGTCGCCTCCAAGTCGGATCCCCCATCTACATGGAAGCGACTAAAAGAAAAGAATTTATCCAGGGCAACCACCTCCCTCCCCGTTTTGATTGGCCACAGGCCAAGTCGCCTGGCATAGTCAAGCTTGAAGTAGCCTGCAAGTAGCCTGCAAGTAGCCTGCAAGTAGCCTCCAAGTTGCCTCCAAGTTGCCTCCAAGTTGCCTAGCAAAGTCGTGCCTGAAGTCGGATCGCCCCTGTGTGAATGCAGCCTTATATAGGACTATCTTTAAATAAAACATACATAGACATGCACAGTCAAACATTTACTATTGGGTGCACACCTGAGATTTCCAGGGCATTTTTGGGTTTTATAAAAACATTTTTTGAAGGGATTGGGAATGAGAGGGATGGGTTCACCGTTTTGGACTTCTTTATCTGTATTGTGTAAATCCCTTTCCATTTACAATCTAGAGATTAACATTCTCTTGCACAATGCTCTGTGACAATTCTAAATCAGAATCAGAAAAGGTTTATTGCCATGATCTGTAAACAAGGTTCACGAATTAGGAATTTGTCTTGGTGTTTTGGCGCAGAAGAAGAATAACAAAAAATACAAAAAAATAAAAAATACTAAGTAAAATACACGATAAATACAAAAGTAATCACAAGATTTACAGTGTTGGATAAGATAACTGTACAGGCTATTTAGACTGGGACATGTGCAAATGCAAAATTTACAGTGTCTAAGTGTCAAGTGGCAAAGTACAAAAATGATAGTGTGTAAAGTGTCAAGTGTTCATGAGTCCCACAGCAGATGGATAGAAACTGTTTTTGTGGCGGGAGGTTCTGGTCCGCATGGACCGTAGCCTCCTGCCTGAGGGGAGTGGCTGAAATAGTCCATATCCAGGGTGAGAAGGGTCGGCTGTGATCCGACCTGCTCGTCCCCGAGTCCTGGAGACGTACAGGTCGTGGATGGATGGAAGGCTGCAGCCGATCACCTTCTCTGCAGAGCGCACAATGCGCTGCAGTCTCTGTCTGTCCCTGGCTGTGGCTCCAGCATACCACACGGTGATGGAGGCGGTGAGGATGGATTCGATGATGGCCGTGTAAAACTGCACCATCATCTGCACCGGCAGCTTTGCTTTCCTCAGCTGCCGTAGGAAGTACATCCTCTGCTGGGCCTTCTTGATGAGGGAGCCGATGGTGGGCTCCCACTTGAGGTCGTGGGTGATGGTGGTCCCGAGGAAGCGGAAGGAGTCCACGGTGGTGACCGGTAGGTCTGTCAGGGTGAGGGGGGGCAGGGGGGCTGTGACTTTTCTGAAGTCCACGATCATCTCCACTGTCTTCTGGGCGTTTAACTTGGGGATCTAAATCCATTACTCAGTATTAAAGCACTTTTTGCCTCAGCACATTTTTCCATATTTACGAATGGATACTTCTCGTCCCCCTTGAAGATTTACGTACGCCACAGACGTGGCGTTTTCCGATTGAATCCTGACAGGGCGCCCGTGCAACCGCCTCATCCACTAGGAGACGCAAAGTCTGATTGCACGGAGCTCCAGGAAATTGACTGGGAGATGCGATTTCTCCGATGACCAGCGGCCCTGGGCTGACAGCAACCCCATAACTACCCCGCCAGCCGGTCAGGCCATAACCATCAAGAGGGAGAAAAGACCTCCCAAGTCGAAGGGCCGGTGCTCAGAGCCACCACAACAGCGAGGCTCTGGTCTGACGGTCCACGCGGATCGCCAGATCCAGGGACGATGGGGATTTGTTACACTTTGAGAGGATCTCCGTCTGCAGAGCACAGGTGTGACACTGGGCATACAGGACTGCCTCAAAAAAGGTGGTGGATACCATGAGATCCAGAACCTGCATGCAAAAGCGGAGGGACGACCACTTCTGGGATAGTAGTGAGCGAACCTCTGACTGAAGAGTCTGGAGCTTGGTCGGCAGAAGGAAAAAACTTTCGCCTAGGCAGAATAGAGAATTAAACCCAAGTATTCCAGTTGGTGGGACGGAATCAACATTGATTTTGTGAGATTCTAGTACCCAGCCGAACTCCTGCAGAGTCTGCATGGTGATCGCCACATTTTCCCTCAGCGCTGAGGCCTACTCCACACACAAGAGGAGGTCGTCCAGGTACCCCACCACCGCAATGCCCCTCTGCCTCAACAGAGCCAGAATCGGGGCCAGTAGCTTGGTAAAGACCCAAGGCGCAGAGGTTAGGCCAAATGGGTAGGGCCAAAAACTGGTAGTGGGCCTTCCCGACCAAAAAGCGCAAAAAACGTTGGTGCTGGACACATATGGGGACATGTAAGTACGCGTCCTTGATGTCGAGAGAAACCAAGAAATCCTCCCAATGAAGCACCGCCACCACAGAGCGGATGGACTCCATTCTGAACTTTCGTACGCGCACGAAACAATTGAGGGCTTTGAGGTCCAGGATCGGCCGTACCCCATCTTTTTTTGGGAACACGAACAGGTTGTAATAAAAACCCCGAAACCTTTCCAAATCCGGGACGGGAACAATGACTCCCTGGGAAAATCAGGTCCTGCACCGCCCCCAGCCCGGGTGGAGACGCAGGTTTGAGGCAAAGAACCTGTCCGGAGGGCGGGAATGAATTTCTATTTTGTACAGTGACAAAATTAATTTGTGCGCCCAACGGTCGGATATTCAGGAAATCCACCGGTCCGCAAACCAGCGAAGGCGCCCCCCCTCCCACCCCAAAGCCGGGTAGGGGCAACCCTTCATGCCGAGGACGACTTGTCACGCTTGCGCTGCCAAGGACGCTTGGGTCCCCCCAGTGGGGGCTTTTGCAGGGTGGGGACCCTTGCCCGAAGAAGGGGGCGGACGAAAAAGCCTTTTATGGGCAGAAAAGGAGGGACCCTGCCTGCGGCCCTGAAAGAAATGAGCTCTTCCCATCAGTGAGGTCCTTGATAATCTCATCTAGGGTAGCGCCAAAGAGCCACCCGCCCTGGAAGGGTAGGTTCGCCAGGGACTTCTTAGATGTCTGGTCCGCTGACCAACACTTAAGCCAGAGTAAGCGCCGGATAACCACGGATGACACAGACAGTTTGGAAAGCAAAGGAGCCGTATCCAAAGCTACGTCACAGACATACTTGAGCCCCTGAACGAGCTGGTCAGCCAGCCCCACGCAGGCAGGAGGGGCCTGCTCGTTGTTCAATTCAAGGTGCAGTAGCTTCGCCCATTCCGTGAGGGTTTGCGACACCAAAGCAGTGGCCAACACTGGTCGAAGAGCCGGGCCTGCCAGAATGAACATAGAACAGATAACTGCCTCATAATGCATCAAGGGGAACCACAGCCCCAGAGGTGCTGGCTGTCACCGCAGGGGGATCTGGTGAAGGGGCACCCGCATCAGATGCAATGTCTCAGCCCACTCTGACCAGAAACCACCTGGGACAGAGGGCATAGATACCAGGGAGCAAAGGGCACCCCCCCTCAGCGAGCTGCAATCGGCCAGGAAGGATAGGAAACCCCCAGGAGGAATCACCACCTGCTGCCCCACGATCAGGGAGAGCCGAGCTTGTTGCTGCCTTGCTTAGACCTGTGCTGCTGTGTCCCTTTGCCACAAGGAAGTAGGCCCCAGACCCAGCTTCCCGGAGAAGCACCTCACCTGCATACACTAGAGGCCCCACGTCCTCCTCTGCAGTGATCTCCAAGAAAACGGCCGCTGATCGCCCGCAGAAAAAAGCCCTAATAGCCAGCCGTACTATCGCAAAATGACCGCCACGGCTACAACAAAATGGCTGTGGCTACCGCAAAATGCCGGCCATAGCTGGCCCACAGTTGCGGCCGAAGCACGAGGGGGGGCATTGGAGACGCACCATGCGCCCAGCCACAAGGGGACAGAGGACCCCAGGGGGGACTATACAAAGGCAGCGGAGCACATCGCAGCAGAAACTGAGCTATCTGTTGCAGGGTGGAGGGTTACTACCAGTGAGGACCGCCCCTGGGTGGGGCTGTGCTAGTTCTTTTAATATTTGTTGTTCTGCCTAGTCCTACTCCTGAAGGTAGCGATAGAACCCTAAGGTCAAGATGAAGCTGCTGTGTCCGTCAATGAACGAAAAGAGAAAATCTGTAGACATACCTTTGTCTTTATCAACTCTTATTACTACAACGCACTCGTTCCTGCCAATACGGATGAGTTTGTTTATGGATCGGATACGCCTTCTTGAGAGTTCGCTAAGGAGGATCATGCCCTCTATGTTGTTATATTCCAATAGACTGACATACGCCCCCATCTCAGCAATAGACCGGACATTAACCATGACCACATCATCCACTTCTGGAAACTTGTGCTGGTAAAATCGGCAACTTAAACCAGGCATCCTGCAAAATAAAAAAACATATTGTTATATATACACACAGGTTTGTATGTTTCGGAAAGGTATTTTTTTTTGTATAATCAAGTTTTATTGGTTTCCAAAGATATACAATAAAATCAGAAAGTAACAGTGATAAATGTTTCCAAATGACATATGATACTGTATATACATCATGTAAGAGAAAAGGGAAGTATAGTCAAAGTAAATCCATATATAGCCACAATTGTAAGACATGAATTAAACTTGTTAGGAGAGCATGGGCACCATAAGTTCATACATCAGATACACAGTTATTGTTCTATAGCATGTCAAGGAATCGCTAGGAGAAAAAAGGGAAAGTAGGGATTACAGAAGCAAAACATAACAGTGGTGTAGTGCTTAGCAAGTTTGCCTAGCAGCTAAAGGGTCGCTGGTTCGAATCCAAACCACGACACTACCTGCCTGGAGTTTGCATGTTCTCCCTGTGCCTACGTGGGTTTCCTCTGGGTACTCCGGTTTCCTCCCACACTCTAAAGACATGCTGGTAGGTTAATTGGATCCTGTCTAAATTGGCCCTAGTATGTGTACGTATGAATGAGAGTTAGGGACCTTAGATTGTAAGCTCCTTGAGGGTAGGGACTGATGTGAATGTACAATGTATATGTAAAGCGCTGCGTAAATTGACGGCGCTATACAAGTACCTGAAATAAAATAATAAAAATAACACCCGTGTGTGAGAGATAATAGATATACAACCATATAACAAGCAGCGCTGAAATTCTATATGGAGTTAGACTCCACACTGGGTTGGTACTCAATTTGGCACAGTTCATAAAAGCATACAAACATGAACATAAGTTCTTTGTGAGGTTGCTGCTATTAAGCAGGCACTGTCCCAGATATTCCCTTAGCCACCTTCACCACACCACATGACGATCGGGGTTACCCCCTATGTGGAGAGACTCACCGGATAACAACCAATTAGAGCCCATTAAGATGAATCATGCTGTGTAATCTTCACACTGCTTGGCTGCAAATCATCATACATCTCCAAACAATCCCAGTGTGTCACGGACAGTAACCCCTTCACATGCCAATCCTCAAGAGCAGATAGAGCAGAATAAAAAAATATTCAGTGCTGTTCTAATTTCTTTTTCTCTTTCCTTGTGTCTCTTCTCTTTCTTATTTGATTGAGACATGAGATGACAATTAGCAGATCAGACCATCTTGGCTTTAGCACCATCAGACAGTTCTTTCCTCCTCCATAAACCAGCACAGGGAGTGTCTTGCAGCACCTCCCTCTTCCATAGACATATGTTGGGGGGAGGAGTCAGACATGGCGCCAGCGTAAGCTCTCAGTCTGCTCTTGGATAGGTAGCCGCACCACGCACCGGCCAAGCTGGAAGAGCTTCCCTCCCCTCCACGCTTGATCTCCCTCAACCCCCCCAGATATCTAGCCCCTACTCCTACCCCTCTGCAGTGTTCGGAGGGACGGCGGGCTTCTCCCGGACTCCCCGGGTCTCCAGGAGACAGTACGGAAGCCGCCGGAGGGAGGCGGCCAAGGGAGGGGATGGAACCAAGAGAGAGGACCAGAGAAAGCCACATACCACACAATCCCGGACATCCAGACACCAGCCCAGCAGCTTGACACAGTCCGAGAGGGGTAAGAGGACGGTAAGGGAGCGGATGGAAGAAAGCGGTAAGTGAGGGGGAAGGGGGCCGGGAGGTATCGCGGCCCCACAGATAGGAGGAATTCGGCCCATTCCACCCCCCCCCCCCGGAGTGATCAATGTGGACTCGTAGACGGACCCCGGGAGGGGAGTGACAGGAGCCTCTACTGAGACAAGGAGACCCTGGTCAGAAGCTGGAGGAGGACCGAGGAGGAAGGGTCCCCCCAGATGAAACTCAGGCCAAGTCTTACACAAGATAAATAGAAATACACATAAATATAAACAGCTCAAAGAGCAATAAGAGGGGATCCTGGAACAGAGGTGGGCTCAGTGAGCTCCACAGGGTCCACCCCGCTTCCAAAAGCGCCTATTATAGGAGGAGTTTAAAAGGCGGACTGGTGCACTATCCCCGAATAAAAACCCCTTAATTATATTGGGGAGATACAGGAGGAAGTTCCCCGTGAGATATTTAGAGGTCCATTTATGATCATTTTCCCTGGGAGAAGCGTCACCAACATGGGCAAAGTGGTAAAAAGGAGGTGGGGTGAACCCACCCAAGGTGAGCTCAAGTCCTAATACTATTAAAAAATTGATGGTACAGGAGAGCGAGCAACTAAGCCCGGCTAAACAACCCGGTGCTAAGAGTAAACAAAAGGACAATGGTAGCAAAGGGCCACAAAATAGACAATCTCTGGGATCAGATTCAAGAGGTCAAGGAAAAAGTGAACAACTAAATACAATTGAGGAGGAACAGCAATCAGGGGTACAGATGCCAACAAAACTAGAGATGGCGGAAATGTTCATGAGACTGGAACAATCTCTTAGGAGATATGACCAATATACAAGAAGACCAAAGTCAAATTCTAAAGAGGGTAGAGGAAACGGAAGATAAACTCGATAGCCAAGCAAGAGAGATCCAGATCCTAAAAGAACAAATGAATAGGGTCCGAAGAGAGCAGCTGTACATTCAATATAGATTGGAAGATAAGGAGAATCGCAGCAGAAGGAAAAACTTGAGTGTATGTGGTATACCAGAGCCTCCACAAGCAGAAGATCTACAAAAGATCATGGACAAAATGTTCGGCCCAATGCTGGGGAAGTCAGCCACCGAGAGGTTAAAGATCGAGAGAGTGCACAGGGTGCGGAAACCCATCATTCTAGGGAAGGACATTCCCAGAGACATAATAGTTCACTTCCATAACTACAGAGATGAAGAGGAGATATGGCAGAAAATGAAAACAGGAAACCTAATAAGGTATGAAGAAGCGGAAATTAAAGTGTTTGCGGACTTGGCCAGAGAAACACGTGTTAGGAGAAAGCCACTCAAACCGCTACTGGATCAAATGAGAACTCAGGGAATCCAATATTCATGGGGGTTCCCTGCATGTCTTATAAAAAAAAGAGAAGGTAGATCAGCCAAACTGAGGTTCCCGGAGGAGACAGAAGGCTTTTGTAAGAAATTGGGCATAATTATACCAGATTTACCAGGAGGAGAGAATGAATTTGAGAGAAGACCTGACCTGGAAACGAATCTCGTAGCGGGCGATAACGAGAAGAACAACTTGTGGGTTCAACGGGGCTGGGGGAATCGAGGGGAGGAGGAGGGAAGGGGGTAGATCAGAGTGGGTGGATGTTAGATATCCGGGATCAGATGGAGTGAGGTTCTCCAAAGAGGATGGAGAGGGAGAACCACGGCTGGACCCGATGTAGGAGCTCAACCCTTGGGGCAACCGAGGATCTAGGGGACAAAATTGCCCCCTTCCGAGGTGGAAAGGTCATGGGTAGACCTATAGGCCCCAATAAGGATAGGAAGGGGGGGGTGGGGAAGGGAGGGACCAGGTCTTCCATGGGGGAAAAGGGGTAGAAAAGATAGTGTCGACTTTCAATGTTTTGATCTCCGATGTCGGCACCCCCCCACCCCCCCATGCTCTTTGAGGGGGGGGGGGGGGGGAGGAGGAGGAGAAGAGCTAAGGCTCAATGGTTAATATCCTGACTTACAATGTGTGTGGGCTAGGGATCCCCGCAAAGAGACATAAAATACTACAAGAACTAAACCGATACTCACCGATAGCATTTTTGCAGGAGGCTCATTTCTCACACGACACTAACACAAGAATATATTCCCAAACTTACCCAATATGGTACTATGGTGACTCCCAGTCAAAAAGATCTAAAGGGGTAGCTATTGGGTTCTCTAAGAAGGTACAGTTTGCATTAAGTGAAAGGATGGTAGATCCAGAAGGGAGGTACATATTTCTGAAGGGCAGGCTAAATAACAAAGAATTTACCTTGGTAAATGTGTACTGTCCCAATAAAAAAGGAATTTTATTAAAACTTACTGTAAAATCCTTTTCTCCGAGTTCACTGACAGACGCAGCTCTTCATGACATGTGGGGTTTATGCTTGTCCAACTAGGAGTTAACTAGGCAGGGAAAAGAAACAGCTGGCCCCTCCCATGGGGCCGTCCTTTCTTCCCACATAAACCCTCTCCATAGCATAGCTCAGCAGTTCGTACACAAGCCGTACAGAGAACAGAGGGGTGGGTGCTGCGTCTGTCAGTGAACTCGGAGAAAAGGATTTTACGGTAAGTTTTAATAAAATCCCTTTTTCTCCTACGTTCACTGACATACGCAGCTCTTCATGACATGTGGGGATGTCCCAAAGCTGTGTCAAAAAGAGGGGTGGGTAAACTTAGGTAAAACTTAGAGAAAGTGTGTATACCGAGACCCAAATGGCCACCTTGCACACCTGTGACACCGAGGCCTGGTGTCTAAAAGCTCAGGAAGTGCTAACAGCCCTGGTAGAATGAGCCGTGACCAGAAAGGGGGGGGGGGAACGTTGCCCCGACAAAATATGCGCAGGTCATGGTTTGTCTAAACCAACGAGAAATAGTAGCCGACGAGGCCCCCAAACCTTTACTCTGATCCTTTGTAAGCACAAACAATGCATCAGCCTTCCGAAAAGAAGCTGTAGCAGCTAATTACACTCGTAAGGCCCTCACTACATCCAAGGCATGCAACTCAATTTCCTTTGGGTGCGATGGACGAGGGCACAATGGATGAAGAACAATATCTTCATTAATGGGAAAAGAAGAGACCACCTTCGGTAGGAAGGAAGGAAAGGGTCGCAAGACCGCCTTGTCCTTATGCAGGACCAGGTAGAGAGACTCACACGATAGTGCTGCCATTTCAGACACCCATCTGACGGAAGTGATGGCTACCAAAAAAGCCACCTTATGCGACAGCAGTTGTAAGGAAATCTCCCTGATATTTACATAGGGCGGTTTCTGAAGTACAGAAAGCACCAAATTCAGATCCCACTGGGCCGTCGGGCCTTCACCCGAGGCGCCATATGTCGCACACCTTATACAAAAGGTACGAATCAACGAGTGCGAAACCAAAGGTCTCTAGAAAGAAAATCGCCAGAGCCGATATCTGGCCCTTGAGATTACCCAAAGCCAGATTTTTTTTTTTTTTTTTTGTTCAGGTCCTGCTGCAAAAAAGTCAGGACCCTGTACACTTGCGAGCCTTCAACAAGGTAGGGAACACGGACACAGCGACTCCCCTGTCTCTTAGCACCTGGGACTCGATAGCCAGGCCGTCAAAGCCAGTGAGGGCAAAGCAGAGTGCGAGATGGGCCCCTGAGACAGTAGATCGTCTTGCAGCAGGAGACGCCAGGGAACATCTGTCACCATTTGCCCCATGTCGGCGTACCAAGTGCGCCGAGGTCAATCTGGAGCCATCAGGATTATAGGTATTCCCTCTGCCACAATCCTGCGTATCAAACGCGGGAGAAGTGTTATCGGAAGGAAGGCGATTGCGGATCCTTCATTCTGGACACAAAGGTCTTCACCTTGTGATTGAACTGAGACGCCATGATCCATGTCCGGCGTCCCCCATCTGCGGCAAATCCGGTTGAACACCTCCGGATGGAGAGACCACTCTCTCTGGTCCAACGTCTGGTGACTGAGAAAGTTTTCCTGCCAGTTCTCCACACCTGGAATGTAAATGGCGGAGAGTGCCGGAACGTGACGTTCCGCCCAACGCAGTATCAGAGCTGCCTCCGCTGCAGCTGCTTGACTCCTCGTGCCGCCCTGATGGTTCACATATGCCACTGCCGTGGCATTGTCCGACTGAATCCGAATCAGACGACCCTGCAACCTCACTGTCTAGTGAGATAGGCACAATCTGAGTGCTCTCAGTACCAGCACATAGATGGGGAGGTGAGCCCCCTGTGCCGACCAACGGCTTTGGGCAGACAGCTGTCCCAGGACCCCACCCCAGTCCGAAAGACTGGCATCCGTGGTAAAGACCACACACTGAAGGGGCAGGAACGACTTCCCCTGAATCAACGCCGAGTCCCGAGCCACCAGGTCAGAGACGCCCTGGACTGGGAGCTCAGACGGATCAGAAGGTCCAAGGACCGAGGGGACCTCTCCCACCGAGCCCAGATTGCTCGCTGAAGGAGACAAGTGTGACTCTGGGCGTAAGGTATTGCCTCGAAAGTCGAGACCATGAGCCCCAGCACCCGCATACAGAATCGTAATGAAGACCGTTGGTGCGATATGAAGGATCGCACTGCCGACTGCAGTGACAGCAACTTGGCTGGAGGAAGGAAAAAACCTTTGCCTGCCCTGTGTCCAGAATCAGGCCCAGATACTCCAGTCGACGGGATGGAAACACAGTCTACTTCTGCAGGTTGAACAACCAGCCGAAGTCCTGCAGCGAGGTCATTGTGATTCTCACATTCTTCCTGAAAACTCGAGGGGCTGAGCCCAGACCGAAAGGGAGTGCAACAAATTGATAATGGAGGAGCGCATTCCTGAAGCCCAGAGATGCCAGAAATTTCCCCTGAAGGAGGGTGGCCACAACTGAGCAGATAGATTCCATCCGGAATTTCCGCGCTCTGACATACCAGTTCAGGGCCTTCAGGTCCGGTACTGGCCAGACCCCC
>BLSH010116724.1:11854-28538 GCA_018402905.1 Glandirana rugosa
AAAACCATCTAATTCATAATATTTCTACCTATATGAAGACTTCTATGACATACATAAAGTTCGTTAGGGCTATTCAGGTGGGTAGTTAGACTACTTTGTTGAAGCATTTCGTTAATCATCGAAGTATACCCGATTATTCGGGCGAGCTTATTTTTCTCTTTAGAATTAATCTTGTTTTCGTCTTCCCCCAGACCGTAACGGTCTGAAATCCCGTATACGCTCTCGTCGTAGGTACCACTCCTATTATCTAACCAAGGATTATCTTTTAGATTTGTTACCCATGTTAATCTTCTTCTATAATGGAGTGAATTTGAATTCAGCTATGGGACCTAACTTGGCACAGAATCTGGATTTTGTTTTCTAGACGGGGACAATCACCGTAGTTGTAACTTTTGTACCCTGTATCAGCATGCTTTTCTTAGGTACTGGGCATTTATTGCTGGTAAAAATTCAGGGTTGGAGAATAAGGGGGTCATTGGTCCTATGTAGGAGGATATGGATTCTTTTCGTACGACTATGTCCCATGTTTTCAATGTTGATGCCACTAACAGGGGCAGATCTTTTGTTTTAGGTCTAAGACACGGTTCAATCCAGGGTATCGACTTAAGTTTAAGTGAGGTAATATCTTCTTCTAATTGTACCCATTGTTTAGATTTTCTATTAGGAACCAATCTATTATCCTCACCATGGATGCTGCTCTCGCATATGCCCTAAAGTCTGGCAATGCCAGACCCCCTTCTGCTTTTGTTCTAATTAAGATTTCTCTTTTTATTCGAGCGGGCTTATTAGCCCATATGAAGCTACTAATTGCTTTACGAAGTTGTTTCATCAGATTGATGGGTGGACTTATCGGGATTGCTTGAAATACATACAGTATCTTCAGAAGTATATCCATCTTTATAATACTTAATCTACCAAAAAGGGAGAAAATTGGTTTGTTATATTTTTCTATTAATATTATGGCTTTATGAATTATAGAGAACAGATTCATATGTGTTAATTTTGTTAAATCCCTGGGAATGTTTATTCCCAGGTATTTAATGGCTCTCTCCTGTCCCTCAAAGCACCAACAGGAACAAGGCCCTATTGCAGTAGTAGTTGTTTTCAGAACGATAAACTCTACGTCAGAGCACCAACCAGAACCTGGGCCTATTGCAGTAGTAGTTGTTTTTAGAACAATAAACTCTCCCTCAGAACACCAACCGGAACTTGGCCCTATTGCAGTAGTAGTTGTTTATAGAACGATAAACTGTCCCTCAGAGCACAAACCGGAACCTGGCCCTATTGCAGTAGTAGTTGTTTTTAGAACGATAAACTGTCCCTCAGAGCACAAACAGGAACCTGGCCCTAATGCAGTTGTAGTTGTTTATAGAACGATAAACTCTCCCTCAAATCACCAACCGGAACCTGGCCCTATTGCAGTTGTTTTTAGAATGATAAACTCTCCCTCAGAGCACCAACAGGAACCTGGCCCTAATGCAGTTGTAGTTGTTTTTAGAATGATAAACTGTCTCTCAGAGCACCAACAGGAACCTGGCCCTAATGCAGTTGTAGTTGTTTTTAGAATGATAAACTGTCTCTCAGAGCACCAACAGGAACCTGGCCCTAATGCAGTAGTAGTTGTTTTTAGAACGATAAGCTCTCCCTCAGAGCACAAACAGGAAACTGGCCCCATTGTAGTAGTAGTTGTTTTTAGAACGATAAACTGTCCCTCAGAGCACCAACCGGAACCTGGCCTTAATGCAGTTGTAGTTGTTTTTAGAACGATAAACTGTCCCTCAAAGCACCAACAGGAACAAGGCCCAAATGCAGTAGTAATTGTTTTTAGAACGATAAACTCTCCGTCAGAGCACCAATCAGAACCTGGGCCTATTGCAGTAGCAGTTGTTTTTAGAACAATAAACTCTCCATCAGAACACCAACCGGAACCTGGCCCTATTGCAGTAGTCGTTTTTATAGAACGATAAACTGTCCCTCAGAGCACCAACCGGAACCTCGCCCTATTGCAGTAGTAGTTCTTTTTAGAACGATAAACTGTCCCTCAGAGCACAAACAGGAACCTGGCACTAATGCAGTAGTAGTTGTTTTTAGAAAGATAATCTCTCCCTCAGAGCACAAACAGGAACCTGGCCCTAATGCAGTTGTAGTTGTTTTTAGAACGATAAACTGTCCCTCAGAGCATCAACCCGAACCTGGCCCTAATGCAGTTGTAGTTGTTTTTAGAACGATAAACTGTCCCTCAAAGCACCAACAGGAAGAAGGCCCTAATGCAGTAGTAATTGTTTTTAGAACGATAAACTCTCCGTCAGAGCACCAACCAGAACCTGGGCCTATTGCAGTAGTAGTTGTTTTTAGAACAATAAACTCTCCCTCAGAACACCGACCGGAACCTGGCCCTATTGCAGTAGTAGTTTTTATAGAACGATAAACTGTCCCTCAGAGCACCAACCGGAACCTGGCCCTATTGCAGTAGTAGTTGTTTTTAGAACGATAAACTGTCCCTCAGAGCACAAACAGGAACCTGGCCCTAATGCAGTTGTAGTTGTTTTTAGAAAGATAAACTCACCCTCAGAGCACCAACCAGAACCTGGCCCTATTGCAGTAGTAGTTGTTTTTAGAATGATGAACTCTCCCTAAAATCACCAACCGGAACCTGGCGCTATTGCAGTTGTTTTTAGAACGATAAACTGTCTCTCAGAGCACCAACAGGAACCTGGCCCTAATGCAGTAGTAGTTGTTTTTAGAACTATAAGCTCTCCCTCAGAGCACAAACAGGAACCTGGCCCCATTGCAGTAGTAGTTTTTTTTAGAACGATAAACTGTCCCTCAGAGCACCAACCGGAACCTGGCCCTAATGCAGTTGTAGTTGTTTTTAGAACGATAAACTGTCCCTCAAAGCACCAACAGGAACAAGGCCCAAATGCAGTAGTAATTGCTTTTAGAAGGATAAACTCTCCCTCAGAGCACCAACCAGAACCTGGCCCTATTGCATTAGTAGTTGTTTTTAGAATGATGCACTCTCCCTCAAATCACCAACCTGAACCTGGCCCTATTGCAGTTGTTTTTAGAACGATAAACTCTCCCTCAGAGCACCAACAGGAACCTGGCCCTAATGCAGTTGTAGTTTTTTTAGAACGATAAACTGTCTCTCAGAGCACCAACAGGAACCTGGCCCTAATGCAGTAGTAGTTGTTTTTATAATGATAAGCTCTCCCTCGGAGCACAAACAGGAACCTGGCCCTATTGCAGTAGTAGTTGTTTTTAGAATGATGAACTCTCCCTCAAATCACCAACCGGAACCTGGCCCTAATGCAGTTGTTTTTAGAACGATAAACTGTCTCTCAGAGCACCAACAGGAACCTGGCTCTAATGCAGTAGTAGTTGTTTTTAGAACGATAAGCTCTCCCTCAGAGCACAAACAGGAACCTGGCCCCATTGCACTAGTAGTTGTTTTTAGAACGATAAACTGTCCCTCAGAGCACCAACCGGAACCTGGCCCTAATGCAGTTGTACTTGTTTTTAGAACGATAAACTGTCCCTCAAAGCACCAACAGGACCAAGGCCCAAATGTAGTAGTAATTGTTTTTAGAACGATAAACTCTCCGTCAGAGCACCAACCAGAACCTGTGTCTATTGCAGTAGTAGTTGTTTTTAGAACAATAAACTGTCCCTCAGAGCACCAACCGGAACCTGGCCCTATAGCAGTAGTACTTGTTTTTAGAATGATAAACTGTCCCTCAGAGCACAAACAGGAACCTGGCACTAATGCAGTAGTAGTTGTTTTTAGAAAGATAATCTCTCCCTCAGAACACAAACAGGAACCTGGCCCTAATGCAGTTTTAGTTGTTTTTAGAACGATAAACTGTCCCTCAAAGCACCAACAGGAACAAGGCCCTAATGCAGTAGGAGTTTTTATAGAAAGATAAACTGTCCCTCAGAGCACCAACCGGAACCTGGCCCTATTGCAGTAGTAGTTGTTTTTAGAACGATAAACTGTCCCTCAGAGCACAAACAGGAACCTGGTCCTAATGCAGTTGTAGTTGTTTTTAGAATGATAAACTCTCCCTCAGAGCACCAACCAGAACCTGGGCCTATTGCTGTAGTAGTTGTTTTTAGAACAATAAACTCTCCCTCAGAACACCAACTGGAACCTGTCCCTATTGCAGTAGTAGTTTTTTTTTTTTTTCGATTTCAAAGAGCTTTATTGAATATTGACAATAAGATACATACAGAAATAAGCCATCCCTTAGTACACGGAACAATTGTTTGTCAGTGTAAAATACAAAGTTAGAGAAAAGGCTACAAGCAGATACATCTATCAGCATAAACATGAATTGAAGTAATAAAGGCCTGGAAAAGATATATAATGAAATGAAAGACAGCAAAATTTATGTATATGAACATTGCCTGAGGAGTGGAAGCAGGGTAGTTATAATTTAAACTGCAGGGGAGGTACATTAGTATAAACCATTACAGATTTGGATGGAAGTGAGGTATTACCATGGATCAATAGGTGCAATAGGAAAGTCAAGGGGGTTTCGGGGTGGGGCTGTGGACTTGTAGGCCATCCGCCTTCAGTTTTCCTAAAGTATTGGTGAGCTCCGCTCGTAGATACCAGCTGGAGAGGCGAAAGGGAAGCATAAGGTCTGAAATCTCGGCTTGGGTAAAAGAGTGTTCAATAAATTTCCGCCATCTGGCAAAGAAACGTTTTGCGGGTCTACAGTCTTGTGTGACAGTGTCCAACTTTTCTATAAGAAAGAGGTCTTTCAGGGCTTGTTTCACCCTGGCGATGAGAGGTGGTTCAGTCTGTATCCAGGAAAGGAGTATAGTCCGGCGGGCTGCCAGGAGACAGATGTGGACCCAATGTGGGAGGGGGTCCGACATTTGTCCTTGTGTCGCTGTTTGTGATGAGTGAGCACTGAAAAGATATAGCATTGGGTGTTTGGGGAGATCCATAGAACAAACTGAATCTATATACCCTTTTACATCGTCCCAGAAGTCAGAGATTTTTTGACAAGTCCATAGTCTATGATATAGTGTAGGTCTCCTGAGCGAGCACCAGAGGCAGATGAGTTGTGTTGAGTCCACGTTACTGCGGTAGAAGGGAAGATAGGCTCGATGAGCTATTTTAAATTGAGTTTCTCGCCATTTTTCGGATATTATAAGCTTGCGGATTGTTTGGTAGCCTGCTAGGATTTGAGAGGGAGCCTCCTGGTCGTTCAGTATTGGTGTCCAAGCCTGGAAAGGGGCTAGGGAGTATTTAGAGGCTTGGTGGATGATGAGGTTGGAGTATATATCCGAAACAGAGTATTGGCCCTTTGTAATTAGCAGGTCAATAAAGGACTTTTTGCACGAGTCATTGCGAGTGGAGCAGCAAGACTTGAGATAGCTGGGTGTAATGGAAGGATTGGTGCCTCGGTATATGAAATTCAACTAAGACTTCCTGAAAAGATTTAATAGTTCCGTGTATCGGATTGATGATTTGGGATGCATTTTTCAGTCCCAAAGCTGCCCACTGAGAGAAGATTGTAGTATCTAAGGAGGGAAGGAACATGGGGTTGCCTGAGAAAGGCAGGTATTGCGAGATGTTGCAGGGTAGGCCCAGGAGTCGTCGCACCTCCCGCCAGGCTATAAGAGTGTCCTTAATTATATGGTTAGACCTTAGAGCGCTAGGTAAAACGCTGTTTGGAGTGGAGGACAGCCTGAATGTTAAGTGGACTTACCAGAGCTCCCTCCAACATGAGGTTAGAGTACCTACAATGTTCAGACAGCCAGTCTAAGGCTTGCCTCATTAAGCATGCTAAGTTATAGAATCTAATATTGGGGAGACTCGCCCCTCCCTCGCTCTTCGGCAGGCAAAGTTTTTGAAGTGCAATTCTGGATTTTTTCCCTTGCCATATAAAAGTATTGAGGGTCCTCTGAATCTTATTAATGTCAGAGTGTTTGAGCAACAGAGGTAGGGTTTGGAGGGGGTAGAGTAGCCTGGCAAAGGACACCATCTTGAAAAGGTGACATCTCCCGAAGAGCGAGAGGGGGAGAGCCCCCCATGCTTCCAACTCCCGAACAATCTTGTCTATAATCGGAGGGAAATTCAGGTTGTATAATGAGGAGGGTTCCTTACCAATACGCAAACCAAGATACGTTATATGCTGCTTTGCAACCATAAAGGGGGATGATTCCGTCCAAGCTCTAGCAAGGCGAGGGTTTAGGGGCAAGATCTCGCTCTTTTCTAAATTGATCCTGAGGCCCGAACATGCTCGAAAAGTTGCAAGCAAGTCTTGTAGAATTGTTATATCTTTAGGAGGGGACGAAGAGAAGAGAAGGACATCGTCAGCAAAAAGTGCTGACCTGAGAGTTTGGTTGCCAACCGCGATACCGCTAACTCCTTTTGGGGAGTTAAGAATCCTGGAGAGGGGTTCAAGGGCCAAATTGAAGAGTAAAGGGGAGAGGGGGCATCCCTGGCGAGTGCCTTTTGTGAGCTGAATGTCTGGGGACATAAAATTGGGAGTGACCAATCGTGCGGAGGGGGCAGCATACATTTTCTGTATTAGTTGTAGAAAAGGGCCTTGTATGCCAAATGCTCTCATAGCCATAAAAAGCCAAGCGAAGCTGATATTGTCGAAGGCCTTTTCGGCATCGAGCGATATAATGGCCGTGTCACTGTCAGGATGGGATTTGGCATATTCAAGAGCAATGAGGACTTTGCGAATGTTAAGGGTGGCCGAGCGCCCCGGCACAAAGCCTGATTGGGCATGGTGTAGCAAAGAGGGAAGAAGTGTCGCAAGTCGGGAGGCTAGTATTTTAGATAAAAGTTTAGCATCAACATTGATGAGTGAGATGGGCCTGTAAGAGCCAGGGAGGAGGGGGTCTTTGTCTTTTTTTGCAATCAGCTTGATATAAGCCTGAGACCCAGAGGGTAGGTAGGGACCATCGGCCCACATTGAACTGAAAACTTGGGTAAGAGTGACCGGGATGAACTCTGCTGTGAGTTTATAGAACTCCGCAGAGAGTCCATCTGGTCCTGGGGATTTTCCAGACGCAAGAGTTTTAATCGTGTTAGACATGTCTTCAAGGGTGATGGGGGCATTTAGTCTTTCCAGCTGATCAGGAGATAGGGAGGGAAGATCTATTTTCGCAAGGAGGTCAGAGGCCCTTACCGGGTCGATGGGATCTTCTGCATAGAGGGAAGAGAAGAAGCGAGTAAGGAGAGAACTGATCTCAGAGGGCCCCTTGACAACATTCCCATTCATGTCTCGCAGCGCCCAAATGAATGTAGGATTGTGACGTCTAGTGCAAAGTCTAGCCAGCAGTTTGCCTGCTTTATTACCATGTTTGTGAAACATAAGCGTCGAGTAGGAGTGTTTGGTAATTTCATGTTTAGCAGACCAGTGGTCAAACGTTTGTTTAGCTGCTTGCCAATCCTGGACGTTAGCTGGGGTACGAGAGATCAATAATTTGTCGTGTGCCCGGTGGAGAGCCTCACTGGCTTGCAAATAACTTGCTCGCGTTCGTTTTTTGTAATGCACCGCGAACGAGATGATGCGCCCTCTGAGAAAAGCTTTCCCCGCTTCCCAAAATAGATTAGGGGAGGACAAATGTGTTTGATTCGCTTCAGAGTATTTGGCCCAGGCCATTTGTAGGGAGCATTTAAGCTCCTCATTGTCAGCCAGGTAGGAGGGGAATCTCCAGGTTTGCGAGAGACGGGGAGTCAGCAGCCCTGCAATTTCCATGGTAATGGGGGAATGGTCAGAAATCGCCATGGCCTCTATGGAGGTGGCGGAGGTGAGAGGTAGCAGGCCCGGGGAACAGAAGAAGTAATCTATGCGAGAGAATGAGTGATGCGGAGGAGAGAAGTATGTGAATTCCCTGTCTGTAGGGTGCTCTGTACGCCAAACGTCAGTCATATGGAGCAGCTCCATGGACTGAGCTAGGGGGGTGTAGGTGCCCATTGGGCTATCCTTTTTTTTTGGCCCGGTAGCGCGATCTTCAGTCGCGTGCATGACAGTATTGAAGTCGCCTCCAATAAGGTGAAGGGGTTCTGGTATTTGGGATACCCAGGAGGTAAGGTCTTGAAAAAAGGGTTGTCCCGGTGAGTTGATGGCATAGATATTAGAAAGAGCGATATCGCGGTCGGCAATCGTTAAGTGAAGAGTAATCCTGCGGCCCTCTTCGTCACATTCTACTGAGCGGACTGTATGGGAAAAGTTTTTATGGATCAGGGTCACTACTCCCGCCTTGCGTCCCTTGGCCGGGGAGCCAAAGGCCTTGCCTACCCAGAGCTTGCAGAGTCGGGACAGATCATCCGCTCCAAGGTGTGTCTCCTGTAGTAGTGCCACGTCTGCTCCCAAGCGCCTCAGATGTCTTAAGATCTGCATATGCTTGTGAAGAGAGCGTAGCCCCTTGACACTACTTTTATGTGATCCCTAGAACCTGGAGATGCCATAGCTGTATCGAACATGCAGTAAGAGGTACCCCTAGCATGGGGATGTTCATAGCAGAAAAGGCTTCCACTTGAAAAGGAACCATAGGTTCATCAGAGGTTGCAAAAAAAACAATCACTGTGTAAACTACATTGGGGTTACATTCAGGCCTAACTGTACTAACAAATAGAACTACAGCAAGTAGGGGAACAAAACCCCTAAAACATCTTTGCGACTTCACTTTCTTCCTCATGGAGCACAACCCACCAAGACTCCAGCCCGGTAGATCTCCCCATGGTAGCCAGGTGAGTTAGAGCTCCGAGGAGGAGAAAGAGAAAGCAGGGGGAAAGGAAAGGTGTGATGGAGAGGGGGATGGCTGGGAGGGCAATTACAAATAACTTGCAGAGAGATACAGTTAAGAAGCAGGAAATATCAGATCGGGGGGGGGGAGGTAGGCCAGCAGGGCCCAGTTGCAGTAAAGATTTTTGAACCAAAACTCTTGTGAATCAGGAGCAATAGCCCGGATATAGCAGGGCGTCTCGGGCCGAGCATTGAAAACGAAACAATAACAAAGTAGTGCCAGGACCACAAGAGCAATGTTCTGATTTCCTGTAGTTAGTGCTATAGGAGAGACTGCTTGTCCATGCTCAGATTCAAACTCGCAGACTAGGGGTCTGGGAGCAATAATAGGGGTAAGTCTCTCTCACCTGATATGTGTTGGCGTTGGTAGAGTCTTACAGAGTCAATCATTATTTGTGGAAGAAACGCTTCTCCGAAGGGCCGAATCTCACTCTCTTGACTGGGGGCTTCTCCGGACTTGGCAGTTGTCGGCCGGATGAGATGGAAGATTTCCTGGGGAGAGGCGAGTCATGAGGAGAGGGAGAGCTTTCCAGTTCCATATCCGACTGGATTGTGTCTTCTATATAGCGCTCCGCTTCTAGGGGTGATTTAAAGGACAGTCTTTCTCCAGCGGGTGATTGAATGTAGAGAATGGCCGGATAGGCCAAGCTGAACTTGATCTGATGTCCGTGCAGGGTGGAGCACACTGCCGCAAAGGCCTTGCGTTTGTTCATGACCTCGATAGAATAATCTGCGAAGATTAGGAGTGGCTCGTTTTCGAAGGTCAGCTTACGTTCCTTTCGGAAACGTTGGAGAATCGCCTGCTTGTCAGTGTAGTTAAGGTATTTGACAATGACTGGGCGAGGTTTAGAACGTGTGTCATTTATTTGTCCAATGCGGTGTGCTCTCTCCACGACGCATGGGGTGCGAAGTCCCAGCTGTTCCGGAAGTGTGGTGGAGCAGAGAGTGGCCAGGGAGGAGTGTGGAACCGATTCGGGCAGACCTACAATGCGCAAGTTGTTGCGTCTGGATCTGTTCTCCAGGTCATCGACTTTCTCTTGCAAGTCTTTTTGAAGAGTCAGTAGCTTGGCCACTGAGGCCGACAGTGCTGTTGTGTCGTCTTCTATGGTAGTTATCCGCTCTTCCGCGTGGTCTATTCTGAGGGTCTGCTGCTGCAGTTCTCTATGTAATTGCTCAAGCCCTCTGTAGACCGCCTTATCCACAGCTTCCGTTAGCATTGGAGTAAGGAGTTGAACCACTGCCTGTGCTATGCTAGCAGTGGAGGATGGGTCAGGCTGTGTAGAGAGCAGGTTGTTCGTTGGCAATGGAGTGAACAGAGGATCCGAATGAGGTATCACAGTAGAGATCGTTGGTTCCGAAGGAACGTTCGTGGCGTCCGATCCTGGAGTGTTGAACGAAGGTTCCGGACGACCGTTCGCGGGATCCGATCGTGCGTCCACGGCCCAGTCGGTCGTGGAACGAACTGGCGCCATGTTGGCCGCAGGCTGCGGACCTTCCCCTCCGTCCTTGTTCGGCGCCACGGGCGGCCGGGCTGAAGGTGATCGCTCTACAAAGCGGTCCATGGTGTCCCCCTTCAGGAACCACAGCTAGGGGGTGGATTACCTCGGGCTAGGCAGGCTTTAAATGCAGGATTCTGGGGAGAGTGGCGGGAGCTGAGATCTCCTAGCTCCCCTCCATGCGGCGCCGGAACCGGAAGTCTCCGCAGTAGTAGTTTTTATAGAACGATAAACTGTCCCTCAGAGCATCAAGAGGAACCTGGCCCTAATGCAGTTGTAGTTGTTTTTAGAACGATAAACTGTCTCTCAGAGCATCAACAGGAACCTGGCCCTAATGCAGTAGTAGTTGTTTTTAGAACGATAAGCTCTCCCTCAGAGCACAAACAGGAACCTTGCCCCATTGCAGTAGTAGTTGTTTTTAGAACGATAAACTGTCCCTCAGAGCACCAACCGGAACCTGGCCCTAATGCAGTTGTAGTTGTTTTTAGAACGATAAACTGTCCCTCAAAGCACCAACAGGAACAAGGCCCAAATGTAGTAGTAATTGTTTTTAGAACGATAAACTCTCCGTCAGAGCACCAACCAGAACCTGGGTCTATTGCAGTAGTAGTTGTTTTTAGAACAATAAACTCTCCCTCAGAACACCAACCGGAACCTGTCCCTATTGCAGTAGTAGTTTTTATAGAACGATAAACTGTCCCTCAGACCACCAACCGGAACCTGGCCCTATAGCAGTAGTACTTGTTTTTAGAATGATAAACTGTCCTTCAGAACACAAACAGGAACCTGGCACTAATGCAGTAGTAGTTGTTTTTAGAAAGATAATCTCTCCCTCAGAACACAAACAGGAACCTGGCCCTAATGCAGTTGTAGTTGTTTTTAGAACGATAAACTGTCCCTCAAAGCACCAACAGGAACAAGGCCCTAATGCAGTAGGAGTTTTTATAGAACGATAAACTGTCCCTCAGAGCACCAACCGGAACCTGGCCCTATTGCAGTAGTAGTTGTTTTTAGAATGATAAACTGTCCCTCAGAGCACAAACAGGAACCTGGCCCTAATGCAGTTGTAGTTGTTTTTAGAACGATAAACTCTCCCTCAGAGCACCAACCAGAACCTGGGCCTATTGCAGTAGTAGTTATTTTTAGAACAATAAACTCTCCCTCAGAACACCAACCGGAACCTGTCCCTATTGAAGTAGTAGTTTTTATAGAACAATAAACTGTCCCTCAGAGCACCAACCGGAACCTGGCCCTATTGCAGTAGTAGTTGTTTTTAGAATGATAAACTGTCCCTCAGAGCACAAACAGGAACCTGGCCCTAATGCAGTTGTAGTTGTTTTTAGAATGATAAACTCTCCCTCAGAGCACCAACCAGAACCTGGCCCTATTGCATTAGTAGTTGTTTTTAGAATGATGAACTCTCCCTCAAATCATCAACCTGAAACTTGCCCTATTGCAGTTGTTTTTAGAACGATAAACTCTCCCTCAGAGCACCAACAGGAACCTGGCCCTAATGCAGTTGTAGTTGTTTTTAGAACAATAAACTGTCTCTCAGAGCACCAACAGGAACCTGGCCCTAATGCAGTAGTAGTTGTTTTTAGAACGATAAGATCTCCCTCAGAGCACAAACAGGAACCTGGCCCCATTGTAGTAGTAGTTGTTTTTAGAACGATAAACTGTCCCTCAGAGCACCAACAGGAACCTGGCACTAATGCAGTAGTAGTTGTTTTTAGAAAGATAATCTCTCCCTCAGAGCACAAACAGGAACCTCTCCCTAATGCAGTTGTCATTGTTTTTAGAACGATAAACTGTCCCTCAGAGCACCAACCGGAACCTGGCCCTAATGCAGTTGTAGTTGTTTTTAGAACGATAAACTGTCCCTCAGAGCACCCACAGGAACGTTTCCCTAATGCACTATAAGATGATTCTGAACGCTAATGTGTCCCTCACTGGACCGCAATGAAGGTCTCCCTAATGCAGTCTGAGATGGTTGTGAACGCTAATCTTTCCCTCACAGCAGCGGCATGAAGCTCTCCCTACTCTAGTTTGAGACAATCTGACATGTGGCGCTACATGACTCCAGCCTCATATAGAGGCTGGGTCACATGATGCACTGGCCAATCACAGCCATGCCATTAGTATGCATGGTTGTGATGGCTTCTAAGGGCAAATTAGTGAAAAGCTTGTTGATTGGCTGCCCAGCAGCTATAGAAAAGGCGGCAAAAATACCCGAATACCGAACCCCATCCCAGACTTTTTTTTTAATGTCCGGGATCGGGCTCGGGGCACGGACACCCCAAAGGTTCGCTCAACTCTAATTATTAGTATTGTTTTTACACTGAGCACTCACTTGTCACTTTTGATTTTTTTGAGGAGAGAGAGACCCACTGCTTTCATGCACATTGCGAGATGGGGCTCAGGTAAGTATAAGGGGGGGGCTGCGGGGGTAGCTGGACCCAGAAGGTTTTTTTTTTACCTTATTGCCTTTAGTACTACTTTAACCTCTGCCGACCAGCCACCATCATTTTACTGCGGCAGGTCCGCACATTCCCGCAAATTGCCGTCATTGTACATGGGTTGCGGGAACAGGGTTTGTGGCCAGCACAGGTAGCCAGTGGCCACTATGTCTGCCAGCCACCCACGATTGCTCCATAGAGAGCCACAACAGGGATCTTTTAATGTAAACAAACATATCCCAGTTCTGACAGGGAAGTCGAGAGATCTGCTGATTCTTGTGATCAGGAACAACGTTCTCTCTCTACTCCCAGTCAGTACACTCCCCCCACAGTTAGAAACACCACCCTAGGGAACACTTAAATCCTTGATCGCCCCTAGTTTTAACCCCTTACCTGCCAGTGACATTTATTCAGTAATTAGTAATTATTTTTAGCTCTGATCGCTGTATAAATGTCACTGGTCACAAAAAAGTGTCAAAAGTGTCCGACCTGTCCACCGCAATGTTGCAGTCCCTCTAAAAATCGCTGATCACTGCCATTGCTAGTAAAAAAATATAAATAATAAAAATGCCCTAAATCTATTCCTTATTTTGTAGACACTATAACTTTTGCGCAAACCAATCAATAAATGCTTATTGAGATTTTTTTATCAAAAATATGTAGGAAAATACATATCGGCCTAAACTGAGGAAGAAATTTTTTCAAAGTCATCACTCTTTTTTTGTTTATAGTGCAAAAAATAAACACAGAGGTGTTCAAATACCACCAAAAGAAAGCTCTATTTGTGGGGAAAAAAGGACATAAATTTTGTTTGGGTACAATGTTGCATGACCGCGCGATTGTCAGTTAAACCCATGCAGTGCCGTATACCAAAAAATGACCTGGTCCTTTAGGCAGAAATTCTTCCGTTACTTAAGTGGTTAAGTGGGGGCGTGGTTTCCGCATGGCGCTGACTGGATGTTCCTGATCCGAGCTCCATTAGTGTATCGGCCTCTCTATCTTTGTCAATGGCTACCAAAGCCTCTGAATCCCACACCACGCTAGGTAAGAGGTTGGAGAGAGGCTCGGCAGCAAGACTATCCTCCTCAGGCTCCATAAAACCGTTTCTCTCCGCTGACAGAAACAGCCCCAGTGTGCTAAATGGACAGGCCTGAGCCTCAAGATCCAGTAGGTCTCCAACCACCCACATGGCTTTACCTCATAGAAGCTTCCCGGCCTCCTCCTTTGGCTCTGATCTCATGGAGGACCCAGGCTCCCCCCACAGGCTCTGACATGTCCTGTCTCATGAGTGGCTTAAAAAAATGAACTTGCAGGGTGTGGCTACTGCTTGGCTGAATAGCCTGATTTTGCAGCTCCTCATCAACGCCGGAGATTCCAGCACATAAAGGCGACTCACCACAGCAAAAACACCTGCATCCACCTGCAATACCACTGCTGCAAACCCCAGGAGGACCTGGAGGAAAAAGGATGCTGTTCAGCCAAAGAAAGTGTCTAATTTCTTTCTCCCAGCCGGGCGGTCACATGCCCAAGGTGGTGCCAGCAACAGCTCACTGGCCTCTTCCAATGGCTCCTCTCTGGCTTCTCAGAGTCCTCAGACTGCTGGGAATCTACAAACACCCCAATCAATATCCCAGCTGCCTCCACTCCACTCTCCCAAAGTCCTGCTAAGAGCAAGCCATGGCTCTCCACAGGGACACCCTAATTTGAGGTAAGCAAAGGCTGCAATTAAGTTAATGCTAACAGTGATCTATCTGATACCATTAACTCCTTCCTTACTATAAACCAGCGTATATCTCACACTACCTTGAAGGACGTGCTGGTATCCTTACATGCCTCATACAGAATTTTAAAGTTGAAGTACAGGAGCTTGGGGGAGAGTGTATTACATAGAGCAGAAAATAGGTGAATTTGCCTCATCACATAACATCCTTGTGGATGCACACAATGATCAGGAGGATGAGACTTAAAGCCAAGATAGCTGACTTAGAAGACCGCTCACGGCGGAATGATGTGAAAATAAGGGGTATCCTTGAATCCGTACAAAGCTCACAGTTAAATCAATATGCTTGCAACCTGATTTGCACAGTCCTACCAGACACCCCAACAGCTGAGGTAATGATTGATAGGATTCACCACCTCCCCAAGCCATCTCATCTCCCTGATAATGATCAGAGGGATGTCATAATGCATGTCCACTTCTACCACGTGAAAGACAAACTCACGTCTAGCTTTCAAAAGATGACCCAGCTACCTGACCAGTTCTATCGCCTATAATTATTTGCAGATCTTTCACAGTTTACGCAAATTCAAAAATGCAAATCACTAAAGCATTGCATAATCACAACATTGTGCACCGTCGGGGTTACCCAATGAAACTCACCCTTATGCAAAACAATGCCATGACTGTGATAACTTCACTTGCTGAAGGACTCACATTGCTTCGCTCTTGGCATAGCCTTCCTTAACAAGAACCCACAACCCGCACTTCTTCACCTAGGGTTAACAATCAAGATAACTGGCAGGTTGGGTCCAGCAAACGCAAACACAAAAATTCTGCAAATTGATTGCCTCTACTTAAGGCAACAATCTGCTACCCAAATCTCCCATTGAAATAGAGCATACCTCCCACGATACTGCCACACTGTGAAATGTGCAACGGACCTGCAATCAGAATCCCTATGGAATCACCCTTTGTTGTTACTTGTTTGTTCATTAAAATTTTCTTGTTTTCTTATAGCTCTATTATATTTTTTCTATGTCCTCCAACAATCCCAGGTCTGACAAAGGTGACGCCTCCTTACAACCTACATCTCAACTGCACCCCCTCCTGCAATACATCCAGTGATTGATATGTTTGCAATTTGTTTTTTATTTTCTAGATCACATTTACTTTAAACTGCATAATGATATATCCCTGATGAAGGAGTCAAAGTCACTCCAAAACATGTTGGAATTGTAAATGCGGTTTTATATGCAATACTGTCCAATTTTCCTCCATGCTATGTACTATATGGATGGGAAATGTATACCATAATGGTTGATTACTCAGTCACTTTTTTTTTTTTTTTATTTCAACGTTTTTTATTTTCAAAGTCAGACAGCACAAAGAATGATATCAAATTTCTAACAGCACCAAAGGTTGAAATTCACACAAAAAAACAGAAAAATAAACAGACAATTGTATAGTTGAGCATGAAGCCTTTTTGATACCCTGGCTCACTACTACATCAGTCTCTGGCTAACTTGTGAACAACTCTTCTTTAAATATATTCAGAAGAAGGGCAACTTGAAGGGTGAGTCTCCCTCTACTCCCTGCACCCCAAGATGGGAACAAACTGTGCCTGGAGGAAGGGGGCCCATCCTTCGTCTTATATTCAGATATTTTATTGGAAGCCTTACTAAATATTTAAGAGTACCAATAACATTTAATACCCAGAGGGTAGGAAAGAGAGGAATTTGAAAAAAGAAGAGTGAAGGGAAAAGAAAGTAAGAGGAAAAGAATGATCCAGGAGAAGAATTGCCATTTAATCTAACAAATTAAGGTAGGACTTCCAGGGGGTCCAGACTTGGCAATAAGAAAAGTGACAGACTAAAAAGAAGTGTTCTTCACACTTCTTTTTAGTCTGTCACTTTTCTTATTGCCGCTAATGCTTGCACATCTGTTATTCACACACAACATCTTTTGTTTGCCTAGAAAAGATGTTCTTCACACATTACATCTGTTCTTCATACATCTGGAAATAGAATAGAACACTTTACCTAAAACCGGATGCGGAACCATACACATGCTCTTCAAACATCTGGATAGTGTGTTTGAAAATACAGCATAGAGAAGAGCATGCATATGGTTGCGCTCTTCACACACAGTTTGCAGATGTTTTCAGAACAGTGATATCATATCACTGATATGATATCACTGTTCTGAAAACATCTGCAAACTGTGTGTGAAGAG
>BLSH010116724.1:32817-66555 GCA_018402905.1 Glandirana rugosa
ACAAAGGTAATAAAGACTTTAGTCTTCCCATTGGAGAGAGGTGTCTGCGACTTAGGCAAGTGTACGGGTCTTATATACATTGTTTAATGGGGACGGAACTGTAAGAGAGGTTGTGTTCCCACTGAGGCTACGGGGATAACACATGTCCGCGTACCCTCAGTATATGGTAGACACATCCTAAAAAACACTCAACAGGGTTACCAGTTATGTTCGGCTCCTGAATATTAATATAAATTAACGGCTGTTGGTGACAACGTCCCCCTTAAGAAAAACATTAAGGAAAAGGGTAAACTCGTAATAACCATCAAAGCAAGATTATCCCACTATACCCTCCAAAACCATAACAGTACCGAGGCCAGTATGGGATTTTCTGATGAACAAAACACCACCAAAAACAAAAGGTATATCACTATGCTATAACTACTATAACTATCACCCTATTAGAACGAAACTACCAATAATGCTCAAATGGGAAAAGGAATTACAAAAAGAATTCCCCCTGCAACAGTGGTTGTCGGCAATTAAATATAATTATAAGTCCTCGGCTTGTATTGACCATTGGGACAACTCACAAAAAATCCTACACAGATGGTATATGACTCCCATGCGCCTGTACACAATAGGGGCATCGGAGTCACCCTTGTGTTGGAGAGAATGTCAAGGCAGGGGTAATTTGTTACATATATTCTGGGCATGTGAACGGATTCAGCGTCTGTGGAGAGAGGTTACCCTTCTGATTTCAGAAATAATGGAAACACAAGTCAAAATTACCCCGGAACTGGCCTTACTAAGTCTGGGGATAGAACAATTCCCACATAACATAAGAACAATTATATTACACATTTTATATGCTACTAGAATAGCAGTGGCAGCAAAATGGAAAACAAAACAAGCTCCAGAAATAGCAGAAATTAGGACTAGGGTCAGTGCACAATGTGATATGGAAAAAATATTAGCCTATAAAGAGGGAAGGACCCAAACTTTCCACCGACGCTGGGATCTATGGATACGCTTCACAGGATCCTCTAGTGATAAATAAATAAAAGTATGACAAACTCAGGTGAAGAGCTTAGTGGAAATTGAGACTACATATTGTGAAATACTATGGACCCTGGAGGTGAAAAGTACAGGAGGGGGGGAGGGCCCCGCTGGGCACGCGGATATTTTACCCACGCGTGTCGGGTGGAGCACACTCAACCTCTGGTGAATTAGCAATCCAACTATTATAGAAACAGCAATAAGGGGTGCTCCGTCTACTTCTCCAACAGGACCAACAGTAAAAATTGGAGGAACTGGTCACAGCTTGCTCCCTATAGGGGTGGCGGTTACTCCAGAGCATACGGAAGTACAGAGGAGGAGCTGGACGGATTTAACCCTGATAGGGTAACTTAACTGAATTAGTGCACAGGAGAATGGGAAGTTTAAGTTGTTTACCTATTTGACTTCTCTGTCTTTTATGTCTTTTACTCTTCCTTTATGTATAAGAATTGTACTACTATGCAACGAATACAATGCGCAATGTTATTGTAAATCTACAAAAATTTTTTCAATAAAAATCGATGGTTAAAAAAAAAAAAAAAAAGAAGTGTTCTTCATTTAAAGTGACACAGACTTTAAAAAGAAGTGTGAATAACAGATGTGCAATGATTGACGGTTTGATTTAAAGTGATACACAGGCTTGAAATAATTGTGCAGAAGAGATGTGCACTGATTCCCGGTTTCATTTAAAGTGACACACACATTTTGCAGAACAGTGATATGGGTACTCCGGGCTTATTTATACTTTTTTGACACAGTTTGAAGATGATTTTAGAACAGTTCTATGGCCTCTAATGTTAATTAATACTTTTCAGACCCATTTTGAAGATGATCTCCATTTTTGCATTTTTTATGTTTTTATTTTTTTAAAAATATTTAAAGTTATTTCCCTGTCCCCATTTCTTTGTAGGGCACTTGTCCCACCCTTACCCCCATTTTCCTTCCTTTTGCAGACCTCTAGGACCTTCCTGGGCTTTTTTACAGCATTTTTAAGATTTTTCATTAAAATTACCAGAACCCCGGACCCGAACCCGGACTTTTTTTGAAAAGTCCGGGTCCGGGTCCCGGACACCCCAAAGTTCGGTACGGACCCAAACTTTACAGTCCGGGTTCGCTCAACTCTAATTAAGAGCCATCGATTTAGACAAGTTGACTCTTAGACCCAAAACCTCACCGAACTCCTGTAATAGCTGAAGAAATTTAGGGATTGAGGTAAGAGTGGACGTGACAAAAAGTAGCAGGTCATCAGCAAATAAAGCACATTTGTGCATGTGAGGGCAGCATCTCACCCCCTCAACCCCCAGATGGTCCCTCACACCGAGAGCTAAGGTTTCGATAACTATAGCAAAAATCAGTGGTGATAATGGACATCCCTGTCTTGTACCTCAAAAAATTGAAAAAAAGTCGGAAACAAAGTTATGTAATTTGATGCGTACTGTGGGTTTGGAATATAAAGCTTTAAGTGTCAGGAGGAATCTCGGACCAAACCCCCACCGTTCCAAGACCTCAAAAAGGTAGAGCCATTCTACCGAATCAAAAGCTTTTTGTAGATCAATGGACAGGACCAACCCTTCTTGCAGAGGGCCTCCATCCCAACTTGATCTGAGGAGGGAGATGATATCCACAGCCCTATGAATCTTATCGGGACCTTGTCTTCCAGGAATAAAGCCAACCTGGTCTTTGTGGATGTACTTCCCTATGAAGGAGGATATTCTATTGGATAGGATTTTAGTTAACATTTTGAGATCATTGTTAATGAGCGATATAGGCCTGTAATTACTTACTTCTGTTGTATCTTTGCCGGGCTTCGGAATGACAGAGATGTTGGCGGTGTTCAAATCTTCATTAACTAGCATTCCCTCCTGGAGAGAATTAAAGAAGCATGTCAGGTGGGGGGCCAAAATAGGCCCGAATTGTTTGTAGTATCCAGTGGAAAATCCATCTGGACTTGGGGCCGAGCCCTTCCTAAGATGTTTAATGACCTCCAACACCTCTGCCTCCAAAATCGGATTCTCCAATAGCTGAGTATGTTCCTTCCTCAGCAAGGGCAGAGAAATTCTATCTAGGAATGGATGAAGGGGGGAGGGGGGATCTGAGGCCTCAGAGGCATAGAGACCAGCATAGTAGTTCCGAAAGGACTCAAGGATCTTGTGGGGATTTTGTGAGAGGGTCCCTGCTGAGACCCTTACCTTAGGAAAAGTGAAAGAGTGAACCTTTGGAGATAATCTCGAGGCTAATTTAGGGCCAATAAAATCCTTCTGAGTATAAAAATGGGCGTTAGACCATTGTATCTGTCTCTCCACCTGAGTGGTAAGAGCGAGATTTAAAGCCGCTCTTCCCACTTCGAGTTGAGAGCAAGATTGAGAGGAGGGGTTCTTTTTATGAGCCCTAGCTAATTTATAAAAGTCTCGCTCGAGCTTCTCTAAATTAAGTTTCCTCTCCTTCTTAAGCTTAGAAGAGAGGGCAATAATCTTGCCCCTCATTACTGGTTTATGAGCCGCCCAAAGTGTCATAGGGGAGACATCAGATGTCGAGTTCAGTTTGAAGTAGTCTTTCAATTCTTCCCCCAGCATAGTGCAGTGGACCGGGTTATTGAAGATAGACTCATTTAGTCGCCAAGGGGATCTATGGTCAACCATGGACCATAAGCAAAGGTGTACCACTACTTGAGAATGATCCGAAAGGGGGGAATCCCTGATAAACGATTTAGAAATTAAGGGAATTAAGGGGGCTTCCGTGAAGATATGGTCGATCCTATCGAATGATTTATGAAGGGCTGAGTAGTGGGTGTAGTCCCTCATGTTCGGGTTACATTCTCTCCAAGCATCTACTAGCCCTGATGAATGTAAAAGCTTAGCAAGCTTCAAACTCTGCCTCGGGGGCTGTAGAAGCTGAACCCGTACATCATCCGACCTATCTAGCATAAGGTCTAGGGCTGTGTTGGAGTCCCCTTCTATGATCAAGGATCCCACAAAGTGAGGAGAAAGTGAATTCAGCATAGTTTGAAAAAATTTGACCTGCCCTCGGTTAGGGGCATAGTAAGAGATAATTGTGACCAGATGGTCGTTAAGTTCCCCTGTCAGAGGAATATATCTACCCTCCGGGTCTCTAATAGTCTGTTTGGGATGGAACTTTAGTCCTTTGTTAAAGAAAATTCCGACCCCTCTCGTTTTATCAGGTGCGTTTGCTATAAAGAATTGAGGAAATTTAGCGTGAATACATTTTGGGGCATAACTATGAGGGAAATGGGTTTCCTGTAATAAGAGAACATCAAGGTGTTGCGAGTGGGCCAGTTAATTTTTGCGTTTCAAGGGGGAATTGAGACCTTGGACGTTGTGGGAGGCCAATTTCAAAGAACCTATTGGACTAGTGGAGTTCGCCATGATGATTTAAGGGGGATAAATGATATACTGTAACAAAACTCACCCCGTCTGGTAGAATGTTGGGAAAAGTCCGCTGCTCGCATGAGGAACGTGTCTTGAGGCCACCTGGATCCAAACACTGGCTGTTCTCCTGGAACAAGAATAAGTAGGGAGATAGAGATAGAAAAGAGGGAAGTAGGAAAGAAAAGCAAATCGAGATCCAAAAGAAAAAAGATAGGGGGTACTGATTAAACACCACCACCCCCCTCGGTGTTCAGAGGGAGGGGGCTTTCAAGGACAGCCCTCAGAACCCTTTAAACACATCTGCCTCGCAGGCAGAGTCACTTCTGCTCTCGGATAATCCATATGGTGGAGTCCAAGTGCAGAGGGAGGCGCTTGCTTGTCGCTCCGCCCAGAGAACAACCCAAAAACTTATATCATCAAAAACTGTAGAGTGTTAAATATACATAAATAGCCCTGCTCGGCTCAGTTACTAGTCCTTACCCAACTATGGGGTGGGAAGGATCATGGGCCAAGGGAGCTGGGAGAGGCAAACAGGACCCCCAGGGGTCCCCCCTCCGCCCCCTCCATCCCAGAACCCCCCCACAGGGGGCGAGGAGCATCAAATATAATACAAGCATAAAGAAGGGAGGGAAAAACACGATATCAAAGAAGATCTAAGCCCCTTCCTTTGGACATATCGATGAAGTACCCAGTAAACCAGGTCTCCAAGGATGCCCGAGAGCTTGCAGACTACTGTCAACTATTAACTAAATCTAGATCGAAATCGAAATCACTGGGCCATTGAGGCTCAAACTAAAACCCATATGGAACCGAACCCCCCTGGATACCCCCTGCTAGAACGGGCGGGTCCAGGGGAAGGGGGGCGGGGCCGGGTGCCGCCGAGCACCCCGGCAATCTCCCCCGGTCCCCAAGGTCACACACAAGAGGCACCCAGCAAAACTATTAGCAAAACTGTTTAAGAGAAAATCAGTTAGAACAAAGAGATTAGGTGGATGTCATATCAGAGTCTTAGACCCTTCGTGAGGAAGGATACTGTTAACCTGAGTCGAAATCACGGCAAAACACTTGAGGGAGAAAAAATATCTAATATTTGTCAAAGGGGCTTCCCGAATAGTTCACCATGATCAGGGGGGGTGAGAGTCCTTAGGCCTTTTGGATTGGGCTCTCTTCAATAGTGGAGGGATAGGGCTTAATGATGAAGGACGTTTGGAGGAGCTTGTTCCTTTAGGTTGGGGGATGGAAGACGGATCTAAGGAGATCAAATTCAATTTCACCAGAAGATGTTCTCCTTCTTGAAAGGAGCTGAAACCAAATATTTTGCCTTTGAAAGAGAAGGACAGGCGAAAGGGAAATGACCACCAGTATTTGATTGATTTTTGGGTGAGCACGTCCAGAAGTGGTCTCAGGGCCCTTCTCTTTTGGATGGTGGTGGGGGAGATATCAGAGAACACCTGAACTGAATGTCCCTGAAAGGCTAGTTGAGGAGAGTTTCTGGAAATCTTCATGATGTCCTCCTTAACTGAGTAGAAATGAGGTTTAACCACAATGTCTCTTGGAAGGCCATCTGAGCGGGGGGCTTGAAGGGCTCTATGGGCCCTATCCAGTTACAATTTATGTTCTGGTATCTTAGGAATCAATTCCTTGATAAAGGCCTGGACTGCGTCAGGTACGTCTGTGATAGTTTCCGGAAGTCCCCTAACTCTGAAGTTATATCTCCGGGAGCGATTCTCCAAATCCACAATTTTAGATAGAGCAGTGTCTAGTTGGTCTTGAAGATCCTGAATACGGGCGGTGTTCTGGTTAGCCTTGGCTATCGTCTGGTCAGTTTTTTGTTCCATAGCATCAATTCTAGACCCCAGACTCTGGAGATCAGATTGGATAGTGGAAGTGATCTGAGAGGCCGTCTGTGCAAGGCCCTAAGAGAGCATTTTGGAGAAAGTTTCCATCATGAATCTGAAGTCCCCATGTGTAAAGGTGGCAGGCGACCCCTGGACTCCCATAATATCCGGGCTAGGTATCTGTCCTCCTGGGGAAGTAGCAAACATTTAATCTAAAGTCCTCTCCAGAAGGGATATAGTGGAGGCTGGGGAGTGCACCAGGGGAACGCATGGTTCCTTCGCGGAGGACCCTGGCTCCGAGATAATCCGAGAGCCCCCCTCTACCCCGGCCTCCATGTCCTCCAGATTCTCTTTCAGGGATGGCATGGTGGCTGCAGACAGCGGAGGGGTCTTAGAGGACTGGTCTTTAAAGTCAGGGTGTTTGGAAATATCCCTTCTTACTGCTGCCGCATACATGGTGCAAGACCCGGGTATGATCTTGTTGGTGTGCTAAAATAAGGTAGGGAAAGAAGACTCCAATGGCTCAGGGGAGCCCAGGGGAGTCAGATCAAGAGGTCTGCCCTCAGAATAATAAAAAGCAAAAGTCAAGGAAAACCAAAGTTGACAGATAGCTCTGCTGGAATTTCAAATGTCACTGCACAAAGTATTCTCATCTGATTCTCTGATCCTCTATTAAAGAATAATAAGTCCATGGGCCAATGTGGGACCGTTCACTGCATGAGGGCTACTAGTAGCAGCACTCTTCATACCTGGTTCACGGGCATGCCTAAATAAAGGCCCCGGTTCCGGCCCTTTCCAAGGGGACCACCTCCTCAACTCTCCAGCGGGCCCTCAAGGCCTATCACTCAGCCTCGGGCACCTCCAGGGGGTCCTCCGGCCAGGGAACCCACCTCTGGGAACTGCACATGCCGTGGATTGAGGCCTGGTCTCTGCTGTTCAATTGTAGGCCGCAGCCGCGGCCTTGCGCGGGAGCCGTTCACCGCGTGCAGCCCGGGGACCCTCCGAGGAAGCCACGGGGTCCGGTGCTGTCTGCTTCCTGCTGTCCCCGGCTCGGGGACCCGGGATGTGCTGAGCGGGCTGACCTCTGATCGGTTGCTGGCGGGCTGGATGGACAGAGCGGCATGGAGCCCGAGACTAAGCATCCATCTCGGACCGCCGGCGCATGCGCACTCTTCTACTCAGTCAATTTTATGTCATTGATCCTTGTTCCTACTATTGCTTTATGTTTTTATGACCAAACTTTTTGAATACAGTTATATATTTTACGTAGTTATAGCTACAAGCCTGTGCCTTTAAAGTCCCATATTTTTAGGGGAACATTTTGTTTTCATATATTTTTCAGATTTTGACCTACTAAGGTAGATGAAATTTATTTTGCTGCATAAAGGAGTTCTCGTTGCAATCAAAAAATAGCATTCTCGCTATATGAATCCATCTGCGATCTGGATGGCAGGTATTTAATCCTCTTGTGTGAAGTAAACAATAGACCCTACACCATTGTGAATGCCTATGCTCCTAATCTGCATCAGATCCGCATTTTCAAAAAGCTCTTTCGTAACATCTCCCCATCCAGACGGGGATCCCTCATAATTTGTGGGGACTTTAACCTTACAGCGGATCCACAGTTGGACATATCCTCCAAAACCTAAGTCAACCCCTCCTGCGTTGCAACCACTGTTTCACGCTGAGGATGTCTACAGGGTTTGGAGGTGTCAACACGCCAAAGAACGTGATTACGCTTTCCAATCAGTGTGCCGCAATTCCTACTCAAGGATTGATATGATTTTAGTAGATAAGATGTTGCTTTAGTCTGTGTCTTCCTCCACCATTCATGATATAACGTGGTCTGACCACACTCCCATCTCTGTATCAATGGTAGAGAAACACACACCTAGGCTGTCTTACATATGGAGAGCTAATTCCCAAGTGCTCAATATACCTGTCACACACCTGGCAGATGAGTCTGACTTATGCAGGGGATCACCTCTCTTGCGGCCCTGGTTCGAGAACCCATGGTAGTGCAGACAGGGAGCTCAGGAGCACAGGGGGGCATGAGGGCTGGACTGGGTCACTTGGTGGTATGTGCAAGTCCACAGGAGCTCATGTGTGTAGAATAGTAGTCGTACAGTCCGAGTTGGCAACAGGCTGGCTTATGCAGTACAGGAGGAGCAGGCAGGTGGGTAGTCAGGTACAGGCAGGGTCGGCAAAGTGCGGGCAGCAAAGGTACAGAAGGACTAGGCAGAAGAGTAATCATGGACAGGCCAGGGTCAGGGCAGGCGGATAGCAACAAAGTCCAAAGGAAGCCGCGGTCACAGGAACAGGAATTAACTCAGGAGCAGACGCTGGGGTCACAGATGCAGGAAAGTCTCTGAAAGCAGACACACAGGTCTGGGGCTGGAGAGTGAAGCACAGTGCGCAGGAGTTGCGGAAAGCCCAGAACTTCCTGTGGTCTCCTGCAAACTGCTCGGGCATGGGCACCTCGGGCTCGTTGGGTAGGGCCACTATAGTGCATGAAGCCGATTAGCCGGGACTGGCTGGTGCTGGGCTGGAGAGTTCCTGCATTCTCCCTTGCAGGTGGTTGTAACCCTCCTGCAAGCTCTTTACAGCTCGGATGAGACCGTAAGGTGTGCGCACAGCTCGTCCGTAGGGAGGTCCCCTGCACAGACTCAGGCATGGCTGTCCGTTGCTGTCACGTACCTGGTGGATGAGTCTGACTTATGCAGGGGATCACCTCTCTTGCGGCCCTGGTTTGAGAACCCCTGGTAGTGCAGACAGGGAGCTAAGGAGTACAGGGGGCATGAGGGCTGGACTGGGTCACTTGATGGTATGTGCAAGTCCACTGGAGCTCGTGCGTGTAGAAGAGTAGACGTACAGTCAGAGTTGGCAACAGGCTGGCTTATGCAGTACAGGAGGAGCAGGCAGGCGGGTAGTCAGGTGCAGGCAGGGTCAGCAACGTGCGGACAGCAAAGGTACAGAAGGACTAGGCAGAAGAGTAATCATAGACAGGCCAGGGTCAGGGGAGGCAGATAGCAACAAAATCCAAAGGAAGCCGGGGTCACAGGAACAGGAAGTAACTCAGGAGCAGACGCTGGGGTCACAGATGCAGGAAAGTCTCTGAAAGTAGACACAGGGGTCACTGGAACACTGTAGAATGGACAGCATCCGCTGCAGGGTGTTGCTGGCTTAAATGGCCGTTTTGGCACTAACGCACACAGAAGCGTGCATAGAGCACCATGGCCCCAATTAGTGTCCATTTCCTAACAATACCTCAACATGTGTCTGATATTGACAAGCACCTCCAAGAGTACTTTGCACTGAATTCCCAATCTGTATCTGATCCTTTTTGTCTGGTGTGCCCATAAGGCATTTATAAGGGGTAGTTTCATCCAATTGGGCCCACGGCTTAAGAGGCAAAGGATGCTGCATCTAAACCAGTTACTGAAAGAGATTTGTGCTCTGGAGTCAATAAACAAATCGAATCCCTCTCAGTCCACATCTCAAATCTAAATTACGCTCAGACCTCTGTCTACTACTAATAGAGCAATATGATAAGTATTTTAAGGCTCTTAAATTAGCACACTACTCATCCGGCAATAAAGCCAGAACGTTTTTAGAGAATAGCCTCAAAGCTAAGAAAACTCAAACTAAAATTACCCATCTCATAGACCCCCATTCCAAATGGGGAATTATCAATCCAAAAGAAATAGCAGATTCCTTTGCTTCATACTACAGCCCTCTGTACAACTTACACACTGACCCCCTCACCCCTCAACTCCTTGACAGCCACATTGACTCCTGCCTTTCTTCCTTGCAATTGCCTACCCTTACAAGCACTCAACTACAAGCATTAAGTGCACCCAACACACCCCAGGAGATTGCTACAGTTATTATATCTCTCCCTACTGGGAAATTTCCTGGACTTCTAGTCTATCAAATGCATAATACAAACAATTCTGCTCTACTCTCTCTTCAGTGTTTGCATCTGCAATGTCCTCTGCCTCATTCCCATCTGAGATGGTTCAAGCATACACAGTTACGTTACCAAAACCTGGCAAAGAACCTACCTCACTGTTCAACTTCAGGCCAATTTCGCTATTAAACACTGATGTAAAGTTATATCCAAAAATATTGGCGCACAGACTGATGCCTATCCTTCCAATTCTGATTAAGCCAGATCAGTCCAGCTTTATTTCTGGGTGCAAAGCTTCGGATGCCACAAGGAAGGTCATAATTCAACACACCGAGTCAGGCCAGATGCCTTCTCTTCTTTTATCACTTGATGGGGAGAAGGCTTTCGACCATATCCACTGGTAATACATGTGTCACGGCACCTGAGGTCAGGTGACAGATGCGCACCGCAGGAGTGTGAATCACACCGCCGAAGTGAGAAGCGCACGCTAAGGTTGTAAAGTGCATGCAAGGTTGTGGACCTATGGCTGACTGCTGCTAAGTAGTACCGGCTGATACAGGAAGAGGGCTCCCTGGAGCACGGACACAAACTCAGGGAGCTAGTGCATCGGTTTCCCCAGGGCACAGAGTCGAAGAGCCAGTAGGTGTTCACCAGAGCCTCTAGTGGTGAGGATGGATTTGGCTGGATCCAGGACGCGACCCCCAAGGTCCCCTAGCTCACGCTCAGCTGACCCCAGGAGAGAGAGGGGAAGCAGCAATACAGGAACAGAGAGAATAGTCAGAAGACTAGCGAAGGGTCAGGACAACCAGAAGACAGGAGAAACTGAAGACAAGCCAAAGGTCGAGGTATCAGGCAGGAAGGAATAGTCAGACAAGCCAAGGATCAATACACGGATAAGACTACAGAGAAACCGAATAGACAATCACAGACACAAGCCAAACACGGACAAACGTTGATCAGCAATGCAGCCTTGTACTGCCAGACTTATATCCTTTTACCAATTAAGGTCTGGGGCGGAGGCCAGCTGAAGAGGGCCTACAAAAGCTCACAGGTGAGGGAGGCCCGGCCTTTAACTGGACACATGCAGCAAAGGTAGGCAACAGATAAGACATGAACGTTTGCTTAGGTTACATGACAGAATGTTTACTATGGTTTCATGACAACATGTGAAGAACACTACTAAAATTTGGCTTCAGGGGGCCCATTCTGTCTGCCATATTAGTCTTGTACGCCTCACTTTCTGCAAAGGTATTTACCTCCAATATGCTTTTCCAACTCTTTCCAATCTCCAATGCCACCCGCCAGGGATGCCCATTATCTCCATCTATTTTCAACCTTCTCATAGAACTCCTGGCAGAGGCCATCAGATCATCCACAGAAGTTACAGGCTTTCAGATCCACCACACTTCCCAAACTATAAACTTATTTGCAGATGATATAATTATTTTTTTGACCAACCCGATCCCTCACTTGCTGCTGCCCACACAATTCCCACAGAGTTTAGCAAGATTTAATACTATAAAGTTAACTTCACTGAGTCCTTGCTCCTTGACTAAGGTATAGACCCCATCCTTAAAAATAGACTTCAGTGGGGTTTGGCCGGCGGCTGAGGAGAATGGCTGCGTGAAGAAAGAGCTCCGCAAGAATCCCCTGACATCCAACGACTAACGGCAACTAACAGCAAACACAGATAGTGGAATTCCTCATATAAATGAACAGCCATCATCCAGGCTCAGAATGAGTAAGAGGAAGAGCGAGCACGGCCCTAGGAAACTTACAGACTTCTTCAATGCAGTGGGCATGGCTGGGCCGCAAGATGGCGATGGGGCACCTAGCTCCCGGCACGTCAGGAGACGCGGCGACACACTGAGAGATGGACACCAACACCGCACATCCTCGCCAGGACACAGCAACAGCTCTTCTCCGGGTTCATCCCCGGCACAAAGTCCACAAAAGGCATCGCAGAAACACTCCGAAGAGCACAAATACCCAGGTGAGCTTGGGGAACAGGACGGGTCACACAATAGCACCAGGGAGTTTATTGAGCAGCTCCATTAATTCCCCACTTCAGGGCAACCCCTGACAGATACCACAATGAGAGCTATGCTTATAACTTTGAGAGGGTCAATGCATAAGGACATGATGAAATGTGTCACGCAAGTTAAGGCCGATTTATCAGCATTAGGGGACAGAGGGAATCACACAGAAGACAAGATGGGGGCATTTGCAACAGCCCACAATGAGCTTGTTGATGCTCACAATGCAGTAGAAGAAGAATTGCAGGCTATGAAAAACTAAATGGCTGACATTGAAGATAGAAATAGAAGGAAAAATGTTAAGCTAAGGGGGGTGCCAGAGACCGTTCCCCCACCTGAATTACGTAAATTTGTCCAGGACTTTATAGCAGTCATCTTACCTGACACCCCAGAGAGAGAGGTGATAGTGGACAGGGCCCACCATCTACCAAAGCCTAAGCACCTTCCTGAAAAAGAAGTGAGGGATGTTATCACACCCATTCATTTTTTCCATATCAAAGATGAGCTGATGCAATTTTCCAGGAAAAAACATAACCTGCCTGACCCATACTCAGGAATCACCTTATACTCTGACCTGTCACGACATACTATGCAGGCACGCAGGAACCTCCCAACTTTGACTAAACTGTCCCAAAACCATAAACTGCCCTATTCGTGGGCTTTTCCTACGAAAATTCTAATCAAAAGAGAAAATCGTACTTATGCCATCTCCACCTTGGAACAGGGCTTAAAACTAGCAAGACAGTAGGCATTGCTCCCTGCAGAAGAGGACCCCCCTACAAAACCACAGGCAGCAAAGGTATCTTCAGACTGGCATAAAGAATAATCAAGCTGTTTGAAAGCTGGATTGGAAATATGCAATCCACCATCTTTTCTGACACCCTAAATGTCAATAGGGGACAGAGGGAGCTCAGATCCCAACAGTGATATAGCGAATGCATTTGTACTGTGAGATTTATCTCAAGTTTTTTACATGTTGTTATGTTTTATCTTTCTTAGTTTTTTTCTTATGTGCCGGAACTTTGCTGCCCAACCATCCTAAGACACACAGGATCTTTGTCAGAAACTGGGACCTTGGACAAAAGTATCTCCATCAATGCTGCAATATCTTATTTAACACTGCCACCTTCAGGTAATGGGAAAACAGCACATCTCCTAAGAATCCCATATATGCTACTAAAAACATCACTCTATAAAACCCTGCAATGTCAATAGAAATTGTCTCGCTCAATGCACACGCCTCAACAGCCCCTTTAAGCGTAAGTCTATGTGGTGAGAAATGATAAAGTTAAAAAGGAGACGTAATATTCATACAAGAGACACATTTTTCTGGGTTCCTGATAGCTATCAATAAATCAGTGGCATTCAACCACATTGAGTCCATATGCGACCCTAAAGGCAGGTATCTTATCTTGCTATGCAAGATCAACAATCTAACATATACTTTTGTGAACCTCTACGCTCCTAATACAGGGCAAGCATCTTTTCTTTGTTCCCTAGTCAAGAAAGTAGACAAGGTGAAGAGGGGTTCTTTACTCCTTTGTGGGGACTTCAACTGAGTGGAGGACAAGTCCATGGATTGCTCCTCCCTCAAAGGGGTGCATAGGTACGAACTGAAACCATTTCTCCTACAGAACAATTTACATGACACCTGGAGATGTGTAAACTCCACGGAAATAGACTACACATTCCACTCAGCTCCCCACAATTCCTGTTCTAGGATTGATCTATTCTGGACAGACATGGATCTTCTGCAGAGGACTACTAGAGTTCAAATACATCCGATTACGTGGTCTGACCACGCACCTATCTCCATGTCTATAAAAGAACAGTTTGCTCATAACCTATCTTTTTTGTGGAGAAATAACACTAGTATACTGAATAATCCCATATATCAAAAACGAATATCCAGTTCGCGTAAAGAATTTTTTAGTGACAATTCGACAGTAGATGTTAATGTAATGACATTGTGGTGTGCCCATAAGGCATTTTGTAGAGGCCTGCTTATACAAGTGGCATCTAGGGAAAGGAGGAGGAGAGCTGCAAAATTAAATGAGCTGATCTTACACTTGAACAAAGCTGACTCAACTAACAAACAAAACCCTACCCCTAAAAATCAATCTATTCTAACTCAATGTAAACAACAATTAAGAGTACACCTTATAGCAGAACATGAAGCATATCTCAAGCGTACCAAAGCCTTTTACTATGCACATGGTAACAAGGTAGGTAAGCTTTTAGCAAATTATCTAAAGAAAAAACAACAATACTCTAGATTAAGCCACATAAAAGACCCTCATAGTAAAGAATCAGTCTTTCACCCATCCAAAATTGCCAATGCCTTTCAAAAGTACTATCAAGATCTCTATAATCTCAAGGACGATCCAAACACCCCACAACCGACTACCACTGGTATAGGAACTTTCCTAAACTCAGTCAATCTTCCCGCTTTATCAGGGGAAGTGCTTCTAAGCCTAAACTCCCAATTCACAGAAAAAAAAAAATTACAGATGCAATAAGATCCCTCCCTAAACACAAGTCTCCAGGTCCAGATGGCTTCTCAGCCGAGTATTACCAAACTTTTTCGCAGATTCTAACTCCACATATTAAAGCTACAATCATTGCTCTGCCTAAACCGGGGAAGACGCCGGATTGCCCACAAAATTTTAGACCCATATCACTATTGAACACAGTGGGTTTTGTACAAGGCAGGCAGGCACCAGATGGTACGAGACGTCTGTTTAACTTGTTAACAAATTATTCTAACAGAGACCTGCAGTGCACCCAGTCATCTTGACCTTAGATGCTGAGAAAGCATTTGACAGGGTGCACTGGGGGTATCTAGAGGCCACCCTGGAGAAATTTGGCATTCGAGGCCTTATTCAAAAAGCAATATTAGCACTATACACAAACCCATCAGCAAGGGTGTAAAACTCAAATGTCCTTTCATACAAATTCCTTATCTCAAACGTTACACGACAGGGGTGTCCCCTATCCCCTCTGATATTCTCCTTGCTGATGGAACCACTGGCAGAGGCCATCAGATCTAATAACTCCATCTCAGGAATTTGCATGGGTGAACAGTCCCACAAAATTGGGCTGTTCGCTGATGATGTGGTTCTCACTCTCACCAACCTGGCGTCTTCTCTGCAAAATGTAAAAAAAGTATTGGATGAATTTGGGTTGATCTCTTATTACAAGCTGAATGTCTCTAAATCCTGCATCCTACCTATAGGACTATCTAAATCCCTGTTGGCAGGCCTCAAACAAAAATTTCCATTTCAATGGGAAAAACATACTTAGGTATCACAATAACTTCCCCAGCTACTCGCACATATGAAGCTAGTTTCCCTAAACTACTTAACATAATTAGAATGGACACACAACACATCAAAAGATATGAACTATCTTGGATGGGTAAAATAGCAGCTCTGAAAATGGTAATATTACTCATGATCATATATTACTATAGAACCATAACAATTAAAATCCCAGAACAATTCTTTAATGAAGCTGAAAAGATATTTAGAAGATTTTTGTGAAAGGCAGGGAGGGCAAAAATATCACTCCCGATACTACTGAAAAAATGAATGGAGGTGTATGATTTCTTGATTTAAGAAAAAATACCACTATGCAGCCCTATTGGACCAAATTAAATTGTGGTTTGACCCAAACTCGGATAAACAGTGGGTTCTGATAGAAAAATATATAATGAGGAATAGACAGCTCCCCTCTTTATTGTTATCATCTCTAATAGGCACAACGGTTTACTATGAACATTTCCCAACTATTGAAGCCACCTTACACGCATGGGATACATTTCATACATTAACACCAGAGACAGAACACAAAGAATGTAGGAACTTTAATTTACAAATATATGAATATCTGATACCCAATCTCACCACATCGCCATGGATAAAAGAAAATATCTTGACCTACAAAGAACTATTATCCAAACAACCTAGACCCACATCATACCCCCTAAACCAAATACTTCACTTTCATAGGGCAAACCAAGACTTACATTACAAAGTCCATCAAGAGGGGGGAAGTACCTAAGCTCCAAACATAATCAACCAAAAGGGCTTTCATGGTTTTATAGAGCACTTCACCATAAGAAGGACTTGAATAAATCATCCAACATGCTGAGCTGGGAGAAAGAAATAAGCTCCCAAATCTCACCATATGAGTGGCACAAAGCACTTCAATCCCATTACATTTACTCTCATTGCACAAATCATTGGGCGTTGATGATGAAAATTATATATAGAACCTATATGACCCCAGTAAGATTATCACAAATCTACCAGACGGTATCCAGTGCTTGTTGGAGGGAGTGCGGATCTCCAGGAGGAATCCTTCATATATTGTGGGGCTGTAGAAGTTTAAAAAGCATTTGGAAGGGAATATTTGAGCTAATAACTAAGGTTACTGGACTGATAATTCGCCCGAACCCTAAACTGGCGTTATTAAATGTGGGAATACACTTGTTAAGCCCCAATCTCAGGCCCCTAATAACTCATATACTAATTGCTGTTAAATTGACAATCACCTATCAATGGAAAACTATTAACTCTCCCAATATATCTGAAGTGATATATAGGCTGAAATCACAATACACCTATGAAAAGTATTTTGCAGCCCAATCTCAGAGGCTTCCTCAATTTAACTTTGTCTGAGGCCCATGGGCTTCAACCTACCTTAACGAGTGAAAAAGTATAAGACAGATGAGGTACAGTCCGGGCGCAAGAAGATAAAGGTGAAGGGCACATATATTCTTAATTTGTTTTATATCTTTCACTGAAGATGATTTTAGAACACTAATATGGCTTCATGCAGCTGAAACAGGGTTTTCCCACACACTTTGAAGATGATTTTAGAACACTAATATGGCTCCATGCGGCTGAAACAGGCTTTTCCCACACACTGTGAAGATGACTTTAGATCACTAATATCGCTCCATGCGGCAGAAACAGGGTTTCCCACACACTTTGAAGATGATTTTAGAACTCTAATATGGCTTCATGCGGTTGAAACAGGGTTTTCCCACACACTTTGAAGATGATTTTAGAACACTAATATGGCTTCATGCGGCTGAAGCAGGGTTTTCCCACACACTTTGAAGATGATTTTAGAACACTAATATGGCTCCATGCAGCTGAAACAGGGTTTTCCCACACACTGTGAAGATGATTTTAGAACACTAATATGGTTCCATGCGGCTGAAACAGGGTTTTCCCACACACTTTGAAGATGATTTTAGAACACTAATATGGCTTCATGCGGTTGAAACATGGTTTTCCCACACACTTTGAAGATGATTTTAGAACACTAATATGGCTTCATGCGGCTGAAACGGGGTTTTCCCACACACTTTGAAGATGATTTTAGAACACTAATATGGCTTCATGCGGCTGAAACAGGGTTTTCCCACACACTTTGAAGATGATTTTAGAACACTAATATGGCTTCATGCGGCTGAAACAGGGTTTTCCCACACACTTTGAATATGATTTATGAACACTAATATGGCTTCATGCGGCTGAATCAGGGTTTTCCCACACATTTTGAAGATGATTTTAGAACACTAATATGGCTCTATGACCCTGCAATAGGCTTTTCCCACACACTTTGAAGATGATTTTAGAACAATAATCTTTCCCTTAAAGCAACAGCTGGAGGCTTTCCCTGTACAACTTGGAGATGATTTTAGAATCTAAAATCATCTCCTAGTTCTATAGGGAGAGGTTACTACTGTTGCTTAAAGGGACAGATTATTGTTTCTTGCACAAAATTAAAAAGTGCATCTACATTGCTGCAATAAAAAAAACAGTGTTGGCTACCTCCTCCTCCACCGCCACTTTCACCGCCTCCTCAACCTCCAACTCCACATCCACCTCCATTTTTTATTTTTTTATGTGATTTTAGCTTAAAAATGGTTTTAAGTTATTTCCCTATCCCCATTTCTTTGTAGGGCACTTGTCCAACTCTTACCCCCATTTTCCTTCCTTTTGCAGACCTCTAGGTCTTTCCAGGACTTTGTAACAGCCATTTTTGTGCCTAAAAGTTCGGGTCACCATTGATTTCAATGGGGTTCGGGGTCCGAGTCAAAGTTCGGGTCAAGTCTGGACCCGAGCCCGGACTTTGTCCCTAAGTTCGGCCGAACCAGCAGAACCCGAACTTCCAGAGGTTCGATCAACTCTACATACAATAAATAACAGCTAGACTCAAAAACAGTTCACAGAATCAGATCAGGCATCGATTGTTATTGGTTACCAGAGATTACAGCATATCATTACCGCTTACTGACTGGTTGCTAGAGGTTACAACACACATTATGGCTCACTGATTAATTGCTAGAGGTTACAGTACATGATTTCTGCTTGTTGATTGGTTGTTAGAGATTACTGTACATCTATACTGCTCACTGATTGGTTGCTATAGGTTACAGCACATCATTACTGCTCACTGATTGGTTGCTAGAGACTACAGCACATCATCTCCTCACTGCCTGCATATCATGGACTGGGGAACGCAAAGTCACATTCCTGACACCACAGAAACGTACTGCCCTTTAGCAGAACCACAGCAGTGCCACCAATTGGTAAAGAGAAAGTAAACCCAGATTGGGTTTACTTCCTCTACATTTCACTGTAAACTAGAAGCATAATGGGCTACTATGCATCACATAGTAGCCCATTATGTGCCACTTACCTGGAAACAAAGCCTGCGATGTCCAGCGCTAGTCCCTTGTGCTGGCGGCATCCGTCTTCTGCCCCTCTTCCTTCTGGGGGCCGCAACTCTGGCTCTCTGACTGGCCAGAGGCTCTGGAGCCGCTAGTCACGGCACGGTCACAATGAAGAAACGGGGGGTTCTGAGTAATTTTCTAGCAAAAAAATTATGACTTTTACATGTAGGAAAGAAGTGTCAGAAATGGCCTGGTAGTCAAGTAGTTAAACAAAAAAAATAACTACTTTAAGTTTTAAAAATAAAAAATAAAAACTGATTGATTGCCCTGCATGCTGCTTCAGATTCTGCTTGCTCCAGCTGTAGAAAATTATCCCCATTGTGTTCTCATAGAAAAACCCACTGCCTGTGTTTTGAACTTCGAAAATAAGTATTTTTTTTACGATGCTTGAAGACACCTAGATGAATGAGAGCTTGTTTTAAAATGCCTGTACAGCTTATTCAGAATATATAAATACTTGACTGATCTGTGCAGTTTTTTTGCCAACATTCCTGCAACGTTCATTGAATCTGCAGTTTGCAGGCATTTATTTTATTTGATGTGAATATTTAAAGTGGTATTAAACCCAAGAACACAAATGTAACATATTGCAGCTTACCAGTCCTTAGATGTGGTGGTTACATTAGTTTTATTTTTTCCCTTTATTTCACCCAGTGATACAGCAAGCAACACACTTACTGTCTTAGGATGTCTGCATTCTGGATGAATGAACAGTTTTGTTTCCTTTTGTGATAAAGGTTTTACATAAATGAATAAAATTGGACCATTATAAACACCCCCGTCAGTGGTAAATGGTCTCACCTCTCTAACTGCCACTTTGTCTGGACAGCTTGGTCTGTTAAAGTCAGCTGAAAAATAACAGACTTACTAGCTGGATCACCAGATGAAAATAATTAAAAAAGAAAATGAATGCAGTCATCACATCTAAGACTTGATAAGCTGCAGTGTTAAACATTTTTTTTCTGGGTTTAAAACAGCTTTAGTTTATCAACACACATTGTAATTACTTCATGTTTATACATACAAATATTGATCTGCATCTAAAAGAATATTTCTCTGCAATATTAAAATAGGTCTAAACCAATAACTAAAATCAAATCTAATTTAAGATTTAACATAAGGATCAGAATCTGTCACGTAATAATAGCATTTGAGCAAAGAGCATATCTGTATAATAGACTGAAAACTAACACATATCCTGACTCCATCCCCAGTGATTCTTAACACAGCTCCGTTGCAGAGAGATTATCCCCTTAAGTTTGCTGGGAAACCATTATTATCTCCATAGTCCCCTGCAGCTCTCATTGGATCTTTCTGACCTCACATCACTGTTGTATCCTACTGAATACAGGCAGGAGAAGCACGCATCCATTGTCTTCTTTACAGGTACAGTTGTGCTCATAAGTTTTCATACCCTGGCAGCATTTATGATTTCTTGGCCATTTTTCAGAGAATATGAATGATAAAACAAAAATTTTACTTTCACTCATGGTTAGTGTTTGGCTGAAGACATTTATTATCAATCCACTGTGTTTACTCTTTTTAAATTATAATGACAACAGAAACTACCCAAATGACCCTGATTAAAAGTTTACATACCCCAGTTCCTAATATCGTGTATTGCCCCCTTTAACATCAATGACCGCTTGAAGTCTTTTGTGGTATTTGTGGATGAGGCTCTTTATCTGCTCAGATGGTAAAGCTGCCCATTCCTCTTGGCAAAAAGCCTCCAGTTCCTGGAAATTCTTGGGATGTCTTGCACGAACTGCATGTTTGAGATTTCCCCAGAGCGGCTCAATGATATAGAGGTCACGAAACTGAGATGGCCACTCCAGAACCTTCATTTTATTCTGCTGTAGTCAATGACAGGTTGACTTGGCCTTGTGTTTTGGATCATGTTGGAATGTCCAAGTACGTCCCATGTGCAGCTTCCTGGCTGATGAATGCAAATGTTCCTCCAGAATTTTTTTTCTTTTTGTGCATTCATCTTGACATCAACTTTGACCAAATTTCCTGTGCCTTTGTAGCTCACACATCCCCAAAACACATCCCCAAAACATCAACGATCCACCTCCGCAGGCCTTGTTGACTCCTCTCCAAATGAAGCATTTATGGTTGTGGCCAAAAAGCTAAATTTTGGTCTCATCACTCCAAATGACTTTGTGGCAGAAGGGTTGAAGCTTGTCTCTGTGCTGTTTGGTGTATTGTAAGTGGGATACTTTGTGGCATTTGTGTAGTAATGGCTTTCTTCTGGCAACTTGACCATGTAGCCCATCTTTCTTCAAGTGCCTCCTTATTGTGCATCTTGAAACAGCCACACCACGGGGGGCGCATGCGCGAAGCCATCCATGCTAGTCACATAGGAACGGAGCTCCGCACCTAGGGAGGACGCCGCGGCTAACATCTGCCGATCCGGACACCTTAACCCGCCTGCTACGACTGCAGAAGTGCCCGCAATACCCAAGCACCCTAAGAGATGGTCCTCGGAGGATCCTGCAACATGGTAAAGGCCAAAAATATACGAGAGGCCCTGGCTCAGGCCTCCTCCAAGATGGCGGCGGATGCCGCCCGGCGCTCAAGCAGTTCGTCCCAGCGATCACCAAGTAGGCCGCAGATCCCGCATAGCGATGAGGGTGAGTCTGATGGCGAAATAGAGCCATCCCCCGGGCATTCCCACTCACAAGACTCTCAATCCGCCCTAATGGCGCAATTTGAGAAACTCCTTCATAAGGCCCTAAAGCAGACCTCAGAGCAGATCACTGACCTCCTTACCAGAGAAATAAGGGAACTAGGTCACCGCACAGATGAGCTGGAACAAAGGGTAGAAGGCATTGAGGCGAACATACATAATCAAACTGAGGAGATAGCTTTATTAAGAGAGGAAAACAACAACCGACACCTCCAGCTTGAGGAATTTGAGAACAGAGCCAGACGCTCAAACGTTCGGATTAGGGGGATACCTGAAACAGTGCTTGATGTACAATCTACTGTGACTGCCCTCTTTCAGGAACTCATACCAGCTATCCCCATAGAGCACCTGGAGATGGACCGGGTCCATAGGACCCTGGCCCCCAAGAAAGACGGAGGCCCGCCACGCGATATTATCGCTAAGCTTCACTTTTATAAGACAAAGGAGCAACTCCTTCAGGCTGCCCGCCAGAAGGAGTCCCTCCACTTCCAAGGATACAGCTATCAACTCTTTGCTGATCTATCCCAGGCCACAATAGCACACCGGAGACCCCTGAAGCCTCAGCTACAAATCTTGCAACAGCACCAGATCTCATACACTTGGGGCTTCCCATTCTCCATTAAATTCACCTATGACGGCCGCAAACACCTATGCAAAACCCAGGCTGACCTCTGTTCTCTCCTTCAGGATCTGAATCTCTCCCCACCAGGCTCCAGCCTGAAGGACCAGCGCAACAGACGTCGCTCGATCTCAGTATCCCCGCAAAAGAATCAACCCTCCACCTCTACCAGTGAGGACCGCAACTTCCACAAAAGAGGTAGATTCACCCCCGCTGCAGCCGATAACATGGACCCCATGGACTGAGGTATGATACTAACTTTCCTTGTCTACACTCCTTTGCCCTGGAGTACACTGGCAGGCATGAACGTTGGCCTTAGGCTCATTTCAACCCACTTCCCACCTGCTTGCCACTGTACCTCTGAGACTTAACGTCATCTTCAGTTTACAGCTACTGGGATGCCCCCTGTTCAGCCTTCAACCCCAACTGTTAATCCTATGCCCATGACCGGCATCCATGACATCAACTCCCTCTGAACCGCGCTCACCCTGGATCCCTCCACAAGAGCTATACTTTCACGTATCAACGGTTCTTAGATCTCCAGCAGTGCCAGATCCCAATGCTCCCAGCCCCACATCCCAAACTGGTTCATTGACCACCTATAACTCACTCCCTACACGCACTTGCTGACGCCACCCCATCTGCCAGCATACCCTCCCTTGGGGTATCCCAACCTGTGGACACCGGTTCTAGTACAATCATTCGGATTATGAAACAGAACCCACCCTGAATCGGTCACGAACACTTGGGTTTTCAGTCAGCAATTATTGCTATTGCCTGAAGATACTCCTCTTTTTGAACTGTTTTTTATTTTTCTATTTTTTTTTTTTTTTTTGTTTATTGTTTATTGTTTTACTTGTTATACCTCCAGTTCGTTTTACTGTTATAAGTATTGGTGCTTTACATTTGACAAATGTGTTGGTCGTTGACTCCCGCACCTTTTGACAATAGAACCCTTCCTGTAGCCATGTATGCTGCTTTAAACCAAATTTCTATTCCTCGAGGCCCACCAATAGGTGAACCCGCCTTTCCACCTGCACTGTCAACACCCACCCACCCGACACAGGCAACCACTTTGATTTTGATTATCATGCAGATGTCCAAAAACCACTTAGCTACCTTAAATAGCCGTTGGCTCTCCCTAGTCGCTTTTGCTGTCCCCCCTCGCTACTCAACAGGGTCTTGTTCAGACCCTCTAGAATAGCCCCTCCTCATCCTTGGCGGCCTTAGTCCACCTAAGATGAACAACCACTTCCCACCATCCTCTCCTCATACACCAGATTATGTGCGTTTCCTTACTGTGACCCCCGCCTCCCCCCCATCTCCTACACACACCCTACAGCTTGGATTGTATATGTTTCTCTCTGCGACTCACCCCTACTACATCCTGTCCCTTTCTCTCTTTCTTTTCTTTTCCTCCTTAGGGGTACCCTGCACCTTCCGACTCGCTCCACATTCCCAACGCTAACCATATATGATCCCACATGATGGCTCCCCTAAATTTACTGACATTAAACGTTCAAGGGCTCAATGTCCCACAGAAGAGGACTAAAGCATTCTGCTCCTTCGCCTCTCTAGACGCTCACGTTGTATTCCTACAAGAAACCCACTTCGCCACACAATCTACTCCCAAATTCTTTCACAAATCTTATCCCCAGGTCTTCACTGCCTCAGCCGACAGAAAGAAGAGAGGAGTACTTATAGCCTTTCACCGTAGAGCACCCTTCACCCTATCCAAAGAGATTAAGGATCCTGCAGGGAGATACATCATATTAATAGGTCATCTCCTTGAAACTGAGGTTACCTTAGTGGCATACTATGCCCCCAACAAACGCCCCTCCTCCTTTATGTCCCATCTCTTGCAGGTTGTATCACAACATAGTCGAGGCACACTAGTGCTAGGAGGTGACTCAAATCAAACGGTATACCCCTTCCTTGATAAGTCCCCTTTCAACCCAGACTCGAACCCAGGGCGCATGAACCTTAAGCACCTGCTCACATCCAATTCCCTCATTGTCACCTGGAGAGAGTCTAACCCCACACTCAGACAATACACTCATTACTTCCACCCCCACAAAACCCTGTCACGTGTTGACCCCATCCTGATCGATGTATGCACAGCACCTTCCCTCATATCTTCCAGCATAGCCCCATGCCCATGGTCTGATCACGACGCCGTCCTCACGTCACTCACCTCCTTAATCCCTAAACAAATTGACAGAACCTGGTGCCTAAACGACACCATCCTGGCCAGCCCTTCTCACTGTTTAGACATCTCAATGGCCATCAAGGACTACATTACTAATAACTCCTCAGGGGACATCTCCCCTTTGACTCTGTGGGAGGCGCATAAACCCATCCTCAGAGGAGTATTAATAAGCAAGGCATCTCACCTTAAAAGAACTAGGAAACTAAAACACAAAGAACTCGACGCCCGATTTCTTGAAGCCCACAAATGCTTCCAGGCAGACCCAACCCCCGAGAACAGACAAAGTTTGGACCAGGCGCGTATCGAACTAGATCTCTTTTTAACTGAGTCGGCCGACAAAGTTCTGAGACGCTCCAGGCACAAACTCTACATGAAAAGTAACAAACCAGATACCTTCCTCGCATTAACACTAAGGAGGTTAGACCAACCTATCCGGCTGAAGATAGATCACGACACCTATACAAGCAATCCGGTAAAAGTGGTTACCCATTTCCGTAGACATCTCGCTACCCTATATTCCTCCCAAATGCCCTTCGATGAAGCCCACGCTGCATCCCTATTCTCCCACATCACGCTACCCGCCCTGACAGCTGAGCAACGCGCTTCACTTGAACAGCCCATCACGGACATAGAAGTGACAACAGCCATTAAATCGCTACGTTCTAACAAAAGACCAGGCCCAGATGGATTCACCGCTACATATTTCAAACGCTTTTCTGACCTACTCGACCCCATCCTGACCCCAGCCCTTAACAGCATCCTAAAGGGCTCTAACTTCAGACCTGAATCCCTCATGGCTGTCGTCTCCATGATACCCAAACCCCACTCAGATAACACCTCCTGGGCTAATTTTCGCCCAATCTCCCTACTAAACTTAGACATCAAGCTCCTTGCCAAAATTTTAGCCACTCGACTGAACCCAATCATCGGATCTCTGGTTCATAGAGATCAGGTCGGATTTATCCCCGCTAGGCAAGCAGGAGACAACATTCGCAGAGCAGTTATACTTTCACACATAGCTAAAAAACGGAAAATACCGACCTGCTTCCTTTCTTTAGATATTAGAAATGCATTTGATACCCTGTCCTGGTCATATCTGAAGTTTGCCCTTGCCTCATGGGGCTTTGGCCCCCATTTCCTTTCCTGGATTACCTCCCTATACCATTCCCCCTCGGCCTACGTAAAGTACTCGGGCTTCAAACCTGAGCTGTTCCCAATATGCCGTGGCACACGCCAAGGCTGTCCCCTCTCTCCCCTACTCTTCGCCCTCGCAATTGAACCACTTGCACAAATGATTCGCACTAACCCAAACATAAAAGGCATCGATCTAGGTGGTCACCAGCACAAATTATGTCTCTTCGCGGACGACATATTGTTATTTTTGACTGCCCCCATAACTTCCGCACCAAACCTCCTTAAGACCCTAGATGAATTTGGCAAAACTTCGGGCTTGGTGGTGAACCCGCACAAGTCCAAAGCCCTTAACATCTCCTTTGACTCCCAACCACCAGCCCATTTACAATCAATTCTACCCTTTTCCTGGTCAACCAATAGCTTGCCCTACTTAGGCATCCAACTCACAGCCTCCCTTGATAATCTCTATTCAGCTAATTACCCCCCGATGTTAGCACACTTAACAAACCTTATGTTGTCCTGGGCCAAACTCCCCTTAGCCTGGGTAGGTAGAATAGTTGCCACTAAGATGACCATCTTGCCCAAAATTTTATATTTGTTCAGGGTCTTACCAATTCACATCCCCCCACACTTCCTACGTATCCTACAGAGACGTACATTTTAATTTATCTGGGGGAAGGTTAGACCCAGAATAAAGAGACACATACTCTTCTCGCCTAAAACTAAGGGAGGCTTGGGTGTCCCCAACTTTACTAAATATTATCAGGCTGCTCAACTAGCACTACTCCCAAAATACCACGCTACCAAAGAAATCCCCCTATGGGTCTCTCTAGAGTCGATCGACTGCGACCCCTTATCTATAGCCAATCTCCTCTGGCTCAACCCCAATCAACGCAAACGACTTACTAACCCCATTACTGCACACAGTCTTCGCCTCTGGGATAACCTAAAGACCAAACATAACCTACAGTCACCACACAATCCCTTGCTCTCATTTCTAAAAAACCCAGCGTTCTACCCAGCCTAGACCTCCCCGAACTCTTTCAACAATTGGACCAGATCCAACCTTCTTAGAGCTCTCTCCTTCACGACTCCAGACGCAATCAAACCCTTCTCATTACTCTGTGAATCCCACGACCTGCCTAACTCTGAAATTTTTAGACACCTCCAATTAAAACATTTCTTCTCCCCCTGCGTCCGCAGAGACCCTTCCTTGCCTTCCATATCCCCCTTTGAGCACTATTGCCTTAAAGACCCCCACGCTAGAGGCCTAATTTCAGGCCTATACGCCCAACTCCTAGACCCTCCTCCCCCCTCCTCTTTATTGTATGTCACCAATTGGGAGAAAGACCTGGGGATACACCTTGAACCCAAAGATTGGACCGACATCTGGGAAGCAACTAAAGCCTCCTCTCAATCGATGACGGCTATAGAAACCAACTACAAAGTACTTCTAAGGTGGTACTTAGTTCCATCCAGAATTGCAAAATATGTCCCCACATACTCCCCCAATTGCTTCAGGGGATGCTCTGAAAGAGGTACACACCTCCATATTTGGTGGACCTGCCCCTTAGTCGCCTCCTTCTGGAGGCAAATTTTTCAGATGTTATCTACTCTATTTAACACCGCTCTTTCCCCTGAACCGACGGCCGCTCTATTAAATATGAAACCAGATGACATTACCAGAACTCAATTTAAACTCCTCTTGCAGGTTACAACAGCAGCTAAACAGACGATAGCAAAGGCGTGGAAAACCCCTCTTCTCAATACTGCTGAAACGAAAAATAGGGTTACTAGAGCCATGATCCATGCGAGAATTGAAGCCATAATCCTGGATAAGACGGTAATCCAGGAGAAAATATGGAAACCTTGGATGGATTACTTCCTTCCTCCTAACTTTGATCATAGCCTCTTGACCCCTTGAACAACCCAGTCGTCTCCCCAGTGGGAGATCACAATCCTCCGAAGTAAGCGCCCTGAACCCTTATTACTAGAAGGTGCAGGATACCCCCCACCCTCTCCACACACTTCTCCACCCCCTCCCCCCCCCCCACATTTCCCTCATTGCTCCCCCCCCCCTTTTTTTTTTCTCTTCTCTTTCTTTCTCTCCACCACCTCTCTTCCCCTCCGCCCCCCTCTCCCTTTTCCACCCACCCTAACTACTACAGGTCTCATCTCAACAACTCCACCTCCACAGAGCAGGCAATACACCTGCTTCCGTTGACATAGTCCCCCATTTTCGGAGGTCCATAACAAACCCATATAGGACTCTTAGCCTGGTAGACCCCTAACTCTAATCTAACGATACCTGGGGCGGCCTTCCTGTCTAGGCGCAGATTGACCCCATTGGGGCGCAGAGACGGGTGGACTGTCCCCAGGCCAGCCTGTTAGCTAGCAGCTCACCACCAGATGATTACCCTCGGGTTGTACCTCCCCCACCGGATACCATTACACAACCCACCGAGTGAAAATTAATTCCCAATCTGTCAGGAAAATGTTTGTATGACCATACTTCTGCTCTATTGTCATTATGTTTCAGAGTATGAGACTGATTTTGTACTTCTGTACCCCTGTTTTCACTTTGTAACCTACAATAAAACTTTTGAACAAGAAACAGCCACACTACATGTTTTCAGAGAGTCCTGAAGTTATCTGTGGGTTTTTCTTTGCATCCCAAACAATTTTCCTGGCAGTTGCGGCTGAAATTTTAGTTAATCTACCTGACAGTGGTTTGGTTTCAACAGAACCCCTCATTTTCCACTTCTTGATTAAAGTTAGAACACTGGTGATTGGCATTCTCAATTCCTTGGATATCTCTTTATATCCATTTTCTGTTTTATACAGTTCAACTACCTTTTCCCGCAGATCCTTTGACAATTCTTTTGCTTTCCCCATGACTCAGAATCCAGAAACGACAGTGCAGCACTGGATGAAAGATGCAAGGGTTTGTCAGGGGTCCAGAAACTCATTGACCTTTTATACACACGCACTAATTACAAGAAAACAGATCACAGGTAAGGATGGTTACCTTTAATATCCATTCAACCATTTTTTGTCAACATTTGTGCATGTTATCAGGCCAAAATCACCAGGGTATGTAAACTTTTGATCAGGGTCAGTTGGATAGTTCCTGTTGTCATTATGATTTAAAAAGAGTAAACACAGTTGATTGATAATAAATTGCTTCAACCAAACACTAACCATGAGTTAAAGAAATGCTTTTGTGTTATTATTCATATTCTCTGAAAAATGGCTAAAAAATCATAAATTCTGCCAGGGTATGTAAACTTATGAGCATAACTGTATGTCCTTTATTCAAATAGATGTATTACATGGCAGGGCCTCTTTAATGTCATTCATGTTGTTTTGAATCTTTTTAAATAATACCTGGGGATCTTGCCATGACAGTCCTTGTTCATGTACTTCCTATTATAAGGTCTCCCAGTAGTGCTCCTGCATTGTCATATTGACACATGCACCCCTGTTGGAGACTACAATCGCCCCCACCAAAACACATTGCGCAGGCATGATTCATAATTGACACTTTCCAAATGCTGGAAAAAATGCCACAAGAGATCAGCAGCACTGAAATGCAAAAATGAATGAACAACAGGGGAAAACAGTAATTTATGAAAAAGTAAATGCAATGACAAGCGCTTATAATACATAGTGCTAATATAACTAAGCTTGGTGGTAGTATTGTGTGCAATTCACATACAATATAACTGGGGCACTGTTAAATAAAGTATTTTTGCACATAATCAATTTCCTCATCAATTTATTTTGCAATTGGGCACAGTGGTGGATCAATTCAGTTAACAACTGCAATCAGTTTGTCACTTTTTTCCCAGTGCTTACTGACAGGCCATAGATAACATAAACATTGTCCGGGTTAATCTATTAAAGTCCCTGACAGCCTATGAGACTGAATGATGGATTGGCTTGACATTGCTATAAACATTCATTAACTAATCATTTGTAGTAAGATAATGACAGACTTGTTGATATTCTTTGGTTAGATACTTTATTCCTGGACTCACCTTCCCTAATATTTTGCTGCTAACCAAATGAAGATTATTTTATGAGATAATTGGAAAAGATAATGAGATGGTCTAATGCGATTCTTGGGAGTTTAATAAAGCTTGATCGATGTGTCATTCTCAACATATTCACTGTGTTTTACATCAAACAATTAATGTGTACAGGGTCAGTGGAGTCTCTTTGACAGCCTGAGAACATAGGTTGATATGAACAGTTCAATGTCTTATTTATTTTCTGTATGTTATTCATTTTCTATTTTTAGGGAATTTGTGATTGCTGCAGAGCACTGGTTTCTGCAACACAGTAATCGGCACTGACTTATTAAAAGTGATTGGGTGATCATAGAGTTAAAGATTCTCTTGCCAAAAACACTTTTCCCTAAATTGCACAAAATTATTTGCAGATTGATCAAAGCTAGAGTGATGTTGAGGCCCAGATAAGAACACTCTCACTACATTAATGAGACATAAAAAAAACAATCAGGGAAATTCAATAAAGCTTTAGAACCACATTTCTGGTGGTATGGCCCTTTAAAAGGTATTGCATCAGATTCAAAATGCCCTACTATCAGATTCAGTAGCTTTATATAAACATGCAGCAGATTCAAATCGTTCTTAATAATACTATATTGTTACATTGCTATTCAAAAATAATTACCTCCAGCTCCTAGAAAAGTAGTACGTTTAAGTCGGTATACAGAGAAAAGCAGAGTGCTTGTATCTCTATGCTGTGTAACAGAGCAGAAAAATTGCTGCAGCTACCCTCTCCCCAACTGTCACTGGATGTTAATGGCTAAGTTTACTTTTTTTCCATCATTACATGTTTATTGGGTATATAGACATGAAAAATAAAATATAACAAGAGGTATATAACAAAGAGAATAAGGGACACAAGGACAAAAAAGAAGGCTGCAATCAAGCTCTAGAAAACGTACATCATAATGACAATGGCAGTTGATAATAGATGGGATGTAGGGAGACTATACAATCTTCTTAAACAATAGCCAAAGTGAAGGGAAATTGGTAATACATTAGTGGCAACAACAAAATGCAACATACAGTATGATATCCAATAATAGTCAATGTCATGAGGAAAGCGTTTGAATCCAAGGGCTTCATGGCTTTTTGAATTTGGAAGAGCAGCTGATTCTGAGAGCCAGAGCCTGTTTATATTCAAAGATAAGATTTATACGGGCAATATGTTCAGAGACATTGGGTGCCAGGTCAGTCTTCCATAGTCTGGTCAGGAGAGACTTAGCAGCCAAGAGGATAAGCACTATAATATTGTGAAAGTCCTTGGCAAAGCACTAGATGCACTATGATAAGTCTAGTGTGGGGTCAGGTTTGATAAGTACTCCAGTGGTTTCTGAAATAGATAAAACTTTATTTTAATAGCTGGTTAAGCCCTTACAAGTCCACAGGGTGCTTGTGTGTCTGCACACCCTCCAACAGAGGGGAGAGTTTTTAGGAGAGAATTTTGCCAGGTGGTACAGGGTTAAGTACCAGTGACATAGAATCTTTTTAGGATAGTTCTCAATGGTTGATAAGTTTGCCTTTTGAAAAAATAAAATAAATGCATCTTTTTTGCAGGTAACAAAAAAATGTGCATTTAATATTTATTTTCTAAAGAGCTTGCAGAGCATTGCACCCACAAGCCGCAGATCACATGTGCAATCTCAGGCTCCTGTAGACTCTCAAGATAGCTGTCTGCCTGTACATCCTACGGGCAGGCAGTAATCTGAGAACAGGAAGATCAGTGGACTAGGAGAGCACTCACCAGTGCCCTCACAGTTCATTGAGAGATACAAGCTGTCCTCCACAATGTCTGGTGGTACTTGTAGGCATTCATTCACAAGAAACCGCTGTTTACAAATTCTGACAGAGGGTGTGAGGAGAAGATCCCTGGCCTGCTATTGCAGGGAGGGAGGATGCAGGGGGAGAGGCTGCAGATGCTGGAACATGTTCCACAGGTGAACTTATCCGTTAAGGACATTGTCGGCTTCACAATTGACAGCCTCCTGGCAACCAGCAAAGCTGAAAGTGGCTGATGAGGAGGTGGAGAAACTAGCTCCCAATCAGGTCTGTTCTCTACTTGTGATTGACAGGAGGTAGTAGGTAGTTTCTATAGCCAATAGAAGGCTGATAATTGGCTATGAATCCTGCTGTCAATCACAGGCGGGTCAACCTGATGGACACTTCTGTTTAAGTGTGCCTCCTTATGTGGTGCGGGCCACAAATTCATGTACCTGTTTCCCACAGATACACGATCGGCCTACTCATGAACATTTTTAATGTGGAGGCACAATGGGATTTAAATAGAGTTGAGCAGACACCTGGATGTTCGGGTTCGTCTGGTTTGGCTGAACTTCGTGGAAAAGTTTGGGTTCGGTACCGAACTTGACCCGAACTTGACCCCGGACACTGAACCCTATTGTAATCAATGGTGACTCGAACTTTTGGGCACAAAAATGTCTGTAAAAAAGTGTTGGAAAGGGCTAGAGGGCTGCAAAAGGAAGCAAAATGGGGGTAAGAAAATGACAAGTGACCTGCAAACAAATGTGGATAGGGAAATTACTTAAAATCACATAAAAAAAAATGGGAGAAGGAGGTGGATGTGGAGTAGGAGCCTAGAGGTTGACTAGGCCGTGACCGTGGCAGTGTAGGTGGAAGTGGCGGTGGAGGAGGAGGAGGAGGAGGAGATAGCCAACACTGTTTTTTGTTTGTTTGGTTTTTTTTTTCTAATTGGGGTAGCCCCCAAAATATTGAGACATATTTAAAAAAAACAAGTATACCAATGGCTGTGTGAGGCCAGTCTAAATGTCTATTCTGCACAAGGTACAGACAAGTCTTGTGGGATCCATGCCTGGTTCATTTTAATAAACGTTAGCTTGTCCACGTTGGCTGTACACAGGTGGCTGCGCTGTCTGTGATAACGCCCCCTGCCATGCTAAACACACGTTCAGACAATACACTGGCTGCAGGGCAGGCCAGTACCTCCATGGCATAAAGGGCAAGCTCAGGCCATGTGGCCAATTTGGAGACCCAGAAGTTGAATGGGGCAGACCCATCAGTCAGTACGTGTAGGCGCCTGCACACATACTGTTCCACCATGTTGCTAAAATGCTGCCTCCTGCTAAGACGTTGTCTATCAGCTGGTGGTGCTGTTTGTGGTGGCGTGCTGCTGACAAAGCTTTTACACATTTTGGCGATGCTAACCCTGCCTTCTGAGGTGCTGGCGGTGCCACAGCTGCATTGGCGACCTCTTCCTCCTCCTCCACATTCGCCTTGTGCTTCCACTGAGCCCCCTGTGTCATTTGGGAATGCCCTCAGCAGCGCGTCTACCAGCGTGCGCTTGTAGTCGCGTATCTTCCGATCACGCTCCAGTGAGGGAATTAAGGACGGCACAATGTCCTTGTAATGGGGATCCAGCAGGGTGGCTGCCCAGTAATCAGCAAAAGTTACAATATGGGCAACTCGGCTGTCGTTGAGCAGGCACTGCAGCATGTAGTCGCTCATGTATGCCAGCCTGCCCAAAGGCAAAGACAAGCTGTCCTCTGTGGGAGGTGTATCATCTGTGTCCTCCGTATCCCCCCAGCCACACTCCAGTGATGCCCACGAGCTGTGTTGGGTGCCACCCTGCTGTGAACACGGTTCCTCCTCCTCCTCATCATCATCCTCATCCTCCAGAACTGTGCCCTGGCTTGAAAATGTTTTACCTGGCCTATGCTGGTGAAGGAACCCACCCTCCAAGCCACTTGTGAATGACTGGCCTCAGTGGCGTAACTAGAACCCTCAGGGCCCCGATGCAAGAAACCATGAAGGGCCCCCCTGGCAGGGCCCTTTCCTCGTAGCCTGGTCACAAGTCACTTGTGCCTCTAACCTCTAATCACCCCCCCAGCACACCCACTTATGCCTCTAATCACCCCACCAGCACACCCACTTATGCCTCTAATCACCCTCCAGCACACGCACTTATGCCTCTAATCACCCCCCCAGCACACCCACTTATGCCTCTAATCACCCCCCCAGCACACCCACTTATGCCTCTAATCACCCTCCAGCACACCCACTTATGCCTCTAATCACCC
>BLSH010116724.1:113303-136313 GCA_018402905.1 Glandirana rugosa
ACCGGAGGGTCTGTGCTTCCCCTCCCGTGAATAATTGTTTTAGATTATTTCTACCTCTTTACACATACATTTACGTGAAATTAGTTACCTTTCACCACAAACTATGTGAAATTGAACTGATTAGTGATGTGTCTGTATCACAACTCGCTTGGGCCTGACATTGCAGGCCCAGGCATGGCTTGAAAGCCCACAGGCCCCGAGCCTGGTCCTGGGCCTGTAAAGTTTTTAGCAAGCCCAAGCCAGGCCCCAAGACGATAAAATGAGGTGCATAACTCTTCGACGTCCCGTCGGTTAGTTGTTCGCAAAGTGACCAAACGGGAATCTTCGTTAGTGTCGGAAAGGGGCTGGGTCACATGATGCACTGGTCAATCACAGCCATGCCATTAGTAGGCATGGCTGTGATTGCTTCTAAGGGCAAACCAGTGAAACGCTTGTTGATTGGCTGCCCTGCAGCTTCTCAATACGTGGAGTAAAATAGCAGAACCCCGGACCGAACCCGAACGATTTTTGAAATGTCCGGGTCCTGGTCCGAGCCCCGGACACCCGAAAGTTCGGTACGGACCCGGACGTTACAGTCCGGGTTCGCTCAACACTATGTCTGTGTAGTGATTAGTCAAGTTAAAGTGTATCAAACACCACTTTCCATTGATTAAAGTGCATTTACATACACATTTCTCCATCTTTATTAGATTTTGTTAATAAGTGCCCTCCCCTTCGTGTCTGGGAGGCCAACAAGGAGAGGCAGACATTCCCATGGTGAGGGGACCATCAGCGTATTTGTCCACAGGCAAAGGTGGATGTGGTCTGTCCTCAGGCAGGCGACAACCATCATCATCTTCTTAATCCTATATCACCCAAGCAGAGACTAATGCGCAATCCACTGCAGCTGCCGGGGTGGCTTATTCAGCCTCCTTGTCCACAACTACTTCAATTATAGCCCCAGCATCAGGCACGGAGGAGTTATTTAAACACAGCATCAGCCCCTTGCTCCTTGATGATGCACAGCCATTTCTTGATTCAGATCTTGGTTCTGAGGTTGAGGAAGGTAGGAACATGAGCCTACAGAGAGGAGAGCACACTGGTAAGAAACAAATTGGCAGTCATATTCCCCCAGCCGCAGCTTATTGCCAAGTTGTCTCCAGTGATAATGAGGATGGAGGGGATGATGATGATGAGGCCATTGATGTGACCTGGGTGCCGTATAGAGCACCATAGGGGGTGAGGCACAACCCCAAAGAGGCAGCCAGCATGGAAGAATAGAGAGCAACCACCCTATTCCACCAGATTGTGGAGCTGTTATCTCCTTTTTAGAAAATGTACAGCCGATTTCAAACTTTGCCTCAAGCACTTTAAGAGTTGCACCAACCATTTGGGTACCACATGCTTGACAAGGCATTTAACCTCCCACCACTCAGCCCATTGGCAAGAACACCTGAAAGCCACACAAAAGGCATGCAATTCTGCTTCTCCTCACTTTTCCAGTCTGCCCCCACTATACCTCATGACCTCTCAGCAGCCTCCACTGACAGGGATGATGGTATAACTTGGTTGGCTGAAATTCAATGGGAATTCTACCTGTCCATAAACTGCCTGATTTGTGACATGCCCACCAGGTGAAACTCAACTTTGAGAATGCTGTAGATGCACATGCAGCAAAGGGCCTTCAACGAGTACCTGTGTGAGTATGGCACGACAACAGGCTCAGGCTGGCTTGGCTTTTTTTCTCCATGCCAATGGTTGCTGAACTGTACTGTCACCATTTGAGGAGGCCGCAAGGATGGTAAGCCGTGACAATGCATGCATCAGTGACACAATCCCTGTTTTGTTCCTGCTGGAGCAGACTCTGTGTGGAATTATGGGCAGGGCACTCAAGGCAGAGCAGCAAGAGAACCCTTACCCAACCCTTAACAGATGATTTTCCACCCCAGAACCCTTGGGAGTAGTAAGTGGCTGAGAGGAGGCAGTTCCAGATACTGTAATCCTCCAGGACCCCAAGGAGTCTTTTTTTCATGCCTCCACAAACTTGCAGTGCATAGGCTCCATTATTCTTCAAAGCCTGTGAAATGACCCGAGAATATGTGGCATTAAGGAGAAGGATCACTATTGGTTGGCAACCCTTCTTGATCAACGTTTCAAGGGGAAAGTCTCAGAACTCATCCCATCCCCACAGAGGGAGCAGAAGATAAAATCTCTTGAAACCTTAAAGAGGAGTTTATGTAAAGCCTTTCCTGACTCTGGTAGGTTACAGTCTGGTGGAAAACATAATTTTGAGGCTTCTGTTGGTCAAGAGAGGAGCGGTGGAGAAGGGGGCCGCCTCAGTGATGCATTTCAACTTTTTTTAGTCCTTTGCGCCCAGGGCTGCCAGCTTCCACATCCCATTGGCAGTGTCTGTATCATATGTTAGGAGATTATCTAGGGGTGAAAACAGACATGAAGAGCTTTCCAGTTGATGATCCACTGGGTTACTGGGTCATGAGAATAGACTGCTGGCCAGAACTTGCCAAGTAAGCAATTGAGCTGCTGGGCTGGCCTAAATCAAGTGTGCTTTCTGAATGGGCATTCAGTGCTGCCAGGGGTTTTGTGAGAGATAAGAGAGCCCATTTGTCCAGACTCCGTGGACTTGCTGACATTTATCAAAATTAATCAGTCCTGGATTAGCAGCAGCTATCAAGCCCCTGATGCCGATGTCACTGATTAAATGTTTTCTAGATCTGGAATCTCTGAAAGACTGTCTAACTTTGTGGGTATTGATTTTTCTTCCGGAATAATTTTTTTCTGTAGGTTTCATGGGCACAATTAACACCAATGGACCAATTTTTCCTCGCCTGTTTGACAGGTGCATATCATTTCAAATTTTGAGAGCAAGGCCAACTCTTGCTTCATCAAGAGTACCTCTATAGGGTTATGGTGTAAAGGCACCGCCAACACCCAAAGTCCAATTTTTCCTCGCCTGTTACTTCTATCCAAAGTCTGTGAAAGAGACACCAGAATTTATACAAAAAATCTCTAATCATGTTCCGAGTGCACAGAATTGTGGCCTAATTATACATACTGGCTCCCCAAGCCGTTGTTTATAAAATAAATATTGAATGGAAAATTAAATTTTTTTATAAATGTCATTATTATTGCAGACAGTTCTTTACAGGGCACAGATGTGCCACATTACAGGCTGGCTAAGGGAATCCACAGGCACTATATTTAAAGAGGTTGTATGCCCATAAAAAAATTAAAAATATATATAAAAAAACCTGCAAGGGAAAGGCATAATGAGCTAGTATGCACCGCATACTAGCTCATTATGAAATGCTTACCTCAGAATGAAGCTCCGACGGGTCCGCTCGGTCCCCACAGAGGGAGCCAATATGTTCCCTCGGGGGATCCTTCCGGGTACGTGGCTCCGGCGCTGTGAGTGGCCGGAGACTTGAGACGTCACTCCTGTGCATGCGCACTGGAGCCCATCTTTCCGGGTAAGGTCTGGTGCTATGCGCCGGGCCTTCGCCAGGACCTCATGGTGCATGCGCCTTGACATCAGCGGCTGCATTTAGGGCGAATATCTCCTAAACCATGCAGGTTTAGGAGATATTAATTTTACCTACAGGTAAGCCTTATTATAGACTTACCTGTAGGTAAAAGTGAAAAAATTGGATAGACAACCACTTTAAAGTAATTTTTCCTTTTTATTGTTATTTCTTATTTTTATGGTTTCACTTTAAGCATCTGTAAATCACTGCTCATTCAAAATAATGTTGTTTACAAACTTTTTTCATTGATACATGTCCCCCAGGGCAGTACCTGGACCACCATAACCATTGTATGCACAATTATTTGCATATGCTGTAAGTCTTTAAACTGGGCACTTTGATTTTTCAAGTTTGGGTGCCATAGAATTCAATGGGGTTCGTTATTGGGTTCCGTACGTTTGCAATGTTCAAAAGTTCTGCCGCAATCTGAACAGGGGGTTGTTCGGCCCATCTCTATTAATTCATGGCAAGTCCACAATGATCACATTTCCAAGGTAAGTTAAAATGTAGCCTTTGTATTTCATCCTTCAAAAGAATATTTTCAGTTTATACAGTATCTCACGAAAGTGAGTACACCCCTCCCATTTTTGTAAATATTTTATTATATCTTTTCATGTGACAACACTGAAGAAATTACACTTTGCTACATTGTAAAGTAGCGAGTGTATAGCAGTATAACAGTGTAAATTTGCTGTCCCCTCAAAATAACTCAACACACAGCCATTCATTTCTAAACCACTGGGAAAAAAGTAAGTACACCCCTACGTGAAAATGTCCAAATTGGGCCCAATTAGCCATTTTTTCTCCACTGTGTCATGGGACTCATTAGTGTTACAAGGCCTCAGGTGTGAATGGATAGCAGGTGTGTTAAATTTGGTGTTATCACTCTCACTCTTTCATACTGGTCACTGGAAGTTCAACATGGCACCTCATGGCAAAGAACTGTATGAATATCTGTAAAAAAGAATTGTTGCTCTACGTGAAGATTGCCTAGGCTATAAGAAGATTGCCAAGATCCTGAAACTGAGCTGCAGCATGGGGGCAAGACCATACAGCAGTTTAACAGGGCAGGTTCCACTCAGAACAGGCCTCACCATGGTCGACCAGAGAAGTTGAGTGCATGTGCTCAGAGCCATATATAGAGGTTGTCTATGGGAAACAGACGTATGAGTGCTGCCAGCATTTCTGCAGAGGTTGAATTGGTCTGCATGGCTGAAGGAAGACTCTTCTAAAGATGATGCACAAGTAAACCCGCAAACAGTTTTTTGAAGACAAGCAGACTAAGGATATGGATTACTGGAACCGTGTTGCCACCTCATCCCTTTAAAACCGAACACATATTAATTACACAGGTTCTGTGGCTGATTAAGGTGGTAATTAGACTCACTTGGTGCCTTATCTGCATTAAATTAGCCTCAGAACCTGTGCAATTCATATGTATTCGGATTTAAAGGGATGAGGTGGCAACCCTAACCGTGTCCTGTGTTCTGGTAAGACCAAGATAAACTTATTTGGTTCAGATGGTGTCAAGCATGTGTCAGCAACCAGGTGAGGAGTACAAAGACAAGTGTGTCTTGCCTACAGTCAAGCATGGTGGTGGGAGTGTAATGGTCTGGGGCTGCATGAATGCTGCAGGCACTGGGGAACTACAGTTCATTGAGGGAACCATGAATGCCAACATATACTGTGGCATACTGAAGCAGAGCATGGTACCCTCCCTTCAAAGACTGGACCACAGGGCGGCATTCCAACATAAAGACCCCAAACACACCTCCAAGATGACCACTATCTTGCTAAAGAAGCTGAGGGTAGGGGTGATGGACTGGCCAAGCATGCCTCTAGACCTAAACCCTATTGAGCATCTGCGGGGCACTCTCAAATTGAAGGTGGAGGAGCGCAAAGTCTCTAACATCCACCAGCTCCATGATGTCATCATGGAGGAGTGGAAGAGGACTCCAGTGGCAACCTGTGAAGCTCTGGTGAACTCCATGCCCAAGAGGGTTAAAGCAGTGCTGAAAAATAATGGTGGCCACACAAAATATTGACAATTTGGGCCCAATTTGGACATTTTCACTTAGGGGTTTGCTCACTTTGTTACCAGCAGATTAGACATTAATGACTGTGTGTTGAGTTATTTTGAGGGGACAGAAACTTTACACTGTTATACAAGCTGTACACTCACTACTTTACGTTGTAGCAAAGTGTAATTTCTTCAGTGTTGTCACATGAAATGATATAATAAAATATTTACAAAAATGTGAGGGTGTACTCACTTTTGTGAGATACTATATAAACACACTATGCACCGATATTGTAGTTACAGCCTTTTCAAATCTAAAATGTGGTGAAGTGAGTGGAAGGTGCACTCCAGAGAGGTGATCTGGATTTGTCTTTGACTAACAGCTTCATTGTACTAGAGGTGACGAGCACAGGCTGGGGAATTACTACAGGAATAAGGCTACTTTCACACTGGGGGCGGTGGAACATTAGAAACTAGTCACAGTGGGGATTTACCACTGTTAGAGCGGCGCTATGGCTGTGGGAGCAGTGCGCTTTTAACCCAGGGTAAAAACAGGGGTTAAAACAGGGTAAAAAGTGCCCGCTCTCTGTGCTTCCGAGGCGGTGTGCAGCCGCTTCGGAAGCGCTGCCCCATTGTTTTCAATGGGCGGGGGCGGTGGAGGAGCGGTATATTACCGCTCACCACACCGCTGCAAAGATGCTGCTTGCAGGACTTTTTGTAACGTCCTGCAAGCGCACCGCCCCAGTGTGAAAGCACTCCAGCTTTCACATTGGGGTGGATTTTTGAGGCACTTTACAGATGCTATTTTTAGCTAAATAGCCTCTGTAAAGCTCCTCAGTATGAAAGGAGCCTTAAGATACTGCGGAGGATACAACAGTGTAAAATTGGACAGCAGCAGGACAGTTTTAATATGGGATAATAAGCCCAACTGATGTCTATGCCTAACTTTTATTTAATCTTTGGTGATATCTATGTTCCTGTGTGGATTGATCCTTGTGGCCATTAGTGCGACTCCGTGTGAGTTGGAATTGTGGATCCCTGTTTGGGAACATGAGGAGCTCCAGCATGACAAACAAGACCACTGTGTTGTCCTAGGGTTTGAGCTTTCCCCAGTGTCCATAATAAGTGTGGAACCACAGCTCAGATTATACACTGACAGTTTAGCTGCTCAAGTCCCCCCCCCCCCCTTCATTTGTATTGTCAGGAGACTGTATTATCTTCTTCTACCTCTTATTTGACAATAGCTTGCTTATTTGCACAACAAATGGCTAGAATTGAAAAACAAGATTTACCACCATAGACTTTAACGAGTTAGCTGCAAATTGCATAAACCTCAAATCTGGAGCAATATTTGCAAAATTGTTTGTGAACTGAACATGGTCAGATTCACTCATCCTTAGTTACAAAGAGTAACAAAAAGTAGTTTCATGGTAAAAGGAAAGAAATGCTGAATATGCTCCAGAAGGTAAAATGAAGGTTTGGGGTTAAATTTGGGTAAAGCTTGCACAACTTTAACATGCTTCTTCCATCACCTATTTTAAACAAATATAAAAAAAGTATTATATTTATACAGTATGTATGGCAATATCTTGCTACTTGGCACAACCAATAAAGATGCACCAAGTTCTGAGAAATACAGTAGATGTGTGCTTGGTAGAGGGGCAAAGGCACTTTCAAGGTCCACATCTGTCTATTTGGCTCAATATATTACATAGGGGCATGTGTAAATAGGACCATACAGAGGCTGCTGCCTTTAATGTCCTCTCATTAAAGATGCTAAATGCCTGGCTATCATGCTAACCCTCTTAATACCATTAATAAGGTTCACAGGGGGGCGTGGCTAGACGTCGGCGAGGACGGACGTGCCTTTCACAGCTCCAGACATCTGTGATCCCATCCGAAGGCACCCGACCGCTGAACAGTGGGCAAAACCTGCACACATCTAGAACCCCATCACCGGTGCTTCGCCCTACATTTTGAGCCCAGTGGTGAGCGGATCCGAGGCCCCAAACGGACCCAGCGGTCACTAGGCCGGAGACAGTGCGGCTCACTGCGGCCGGCGCCATCTTGGAGACCTCTCCGGACCGGTCGGAGCACCATCTCCTGAATTTGGGACCTGGTAAGAGGAGACACTGACCTGGGGTGGTACCCCCCCCAATATTGGGAGCTGCTTCCTCAACTCCGGGGCCCATCCCGGCGATCCAGGTCATTCCGACCCCAGCACAGAAGCCTAAATAGGACCCAGGACTAGAGGGCCTCAGCCACTCTAACCCACCCTCTCACATACGGTGGCTCCCCTCTATTAGAGACCCTGCTCCCTGACCCATCACAGCTCCCCCCCTACCGCAACTGTCTGAGAGAACCTCTGCACATAAACCCGGGGACCTGTGCGGCCTGTGCGGCCTCTGAGGCTTGTGGGAGCCTTGACTGATGGCCATATTGGTACACCCGGGCCTACTGTCCGAGCGCAGCCCGCTCTCTCTGGTCTCCCATATACCCTGCTTTGCCTCAACCACTGACCTAACTAAACCATGCTCTACTGTACGCCACCTAAGACTAACTGATGCCTAAAAAGTCAGCCCTACAACCTGATGTTTAGCTGAATTACCTATGTCCACAGCACTGCACAATTCACTGCCCTGAGAACCAACTGTCCCAATTCACTGAACACTACCTGCACACCCCCTAATAGGCCTCCACCATGACTCGCAAAAGGAAGGAATCTGCACAACCAAAAAAATGAAAAGACTTCTTTTCTCCAGCCTCTAGAGATCTTCCACAGGTTGGCACAGATGGATCTCCCACCTCTTCATCTGGCTCCATCTCCAAATCACCTAGTCCTGCTTCCCAAGAGGGCTCTACTCGTCGATCACCAGAAGTATCAACACCAACAACCCGAAGTCCAGCGAAATCCAGGCCGCGACTTTCAGATGAAGATGCCCAGAACAAGGTGAGCACTCCACACGACTCTTTAGAGGACACCAGGGAACTAGCTGACACCATAAACACATTACCCACCTCTAACCAACCTATCTCTGACACTACGCTACGAGACATGTTGGTCTCTTTACGCAGCTCACTACACGCTGACATGATGGAATGCATGAGGAGCTTTAAGGGGGAAATTCAGGAGCTCGGTGGGAGAGTGGACCATGTGGAAAGAAAAATGGGGGAGTATGCTGCCTCTTACAACTCGCTTGTGGACTCTCATAATGATCAATCTGATGAGGTGGCCTGGCTGAGAGCAAAAGTTGCTGACCTGGAGGACAGATCTCGCAGAAATAATGTCAAAATCAGAGGCCTACCAGAATCTGTCCAACCGAGTCAGTTTCTGCAATACGCCACTGATTTAATGCAGGAGTATTTACCAGAGCTACCTCGCTCTGACCTGGTCATTCACAGAATCCACCGTCTACCCAAACCTCCTCACCTACCAGACAACATCCCTCACGATGTACTAATGAGAGTTCACTTTTACCATGTGAAAGAGAGACTCATGGTGGCTTTCCGCAAGACACCCTGCCCAACTGAAAAATACTCAGTCCTTCAGCTCTACGCGGATCTCTCCCAATTCACAATGCAAAAAAGGAAAGCACTTGTGCCCATCCCCAAAGCCCTGCGCAACCATAATATCATATACAGATGGGGCTACCCCTCCAAACTGACCATTACAAGAGAAGGAGAATCCACCACAATCTCCTCCCTTAAAGAAGGACTTGCCCTTTTAACCAAATGGGAGATACTCCCGGACCACACAAATGAAGCTCCATACCCTCCAGCCAAGGTAAATACCAAAGATGAATGGCGGGTAGTGTCACGTAAAAAAACATCCAAGAAACAAACGGCCCAATCATCTCGGGCTTGACGACCTCAGTCAGTGCTGTGGATTGCAATGTCCACGAACCTTTCCCCCCCACAATGCTGAGCAGATTTTCTGCCTTCGGGTCTGCTAAGGTTCCCTCTTTTTTACGTTTTCTATGTTTGATACCTGTTATGCCATTTCCTTCATGTTCTTTTTTCGCTTTTCTTGTTGTACGCCTATGGATGTTCATGATCACCGCTGTCCCTGGGATGAGTGGCCCCTCAGGACTCTGAGCTCCACGCCTCTCCGAACAAACACTCTCCGGTCCAACCTCAGGAAGGTGAGTGACTACATTGTATGGGTCTTAATGCTATTCACATCCCCACCAGACTCTCATGGCCCTTAATGTCCTTTCTATAAACTCAAATGGCCTGAACCATCCGGCCAAGAGATCATCACTGTGGAGAGAGGCCAACTAGCTACGTGCGGACGTGTTGTGCGTCCAAGAGACTCATTTCCTGTCCTCAAGCCCTCCAAAATGCCAACATCCTAACTTTTCCCATATTTACCAAGCCTCAGCGCAGAAAAAATGTGCGGGAGTTCTTATTGCAATCAGGAACACTGTCTCCTTCATCTTGAAGGAAGACATTACTGATCAAGAAGGCAGATATCTGATCCTCATTGGATCTCTTAACAACAGAACTCTTACAATTGTCAATACTTATGTACCTAACCAACACCAACTGAGATTTCTGAAAAGATTGTTTAAAAGAATTAACAAAGTGAGGCAGGGAGGCTTGGTCATCTGCGGAGACTACAACATCACTAACGAATTTGAGATAGACTCCACAGCAGTGACGAAGCGTCCTCCTCCTTCTACACTACAAAAGTTACTACATGCTGAAGGGTGGTGTGATGTCTGGAGGTGTCAACACCCTGGTCTGAGAGACTACACGTTTCACTCCTCCAGACACAATACGTACTCACGCATTGACATGATAATTGTTGACAGAAACATCTTGACCGAGGTGTCTTCCTCCACCATCCATGATATACTGTGGTCGGATCATGTCCCTGTGTCGATATCGATGGTGGAGGGCCACACCTTGAGGCGCCCTATGTTGTGGCGCGCTAATTCTCGCTTATTTCACTTACCTAACCATGTGGACATGATTGCTAAACAGCTCCATGAATTCTTCGCAACCAAAGAAGGTTCTGTGACAAGCCCATTTACCTTGTGGTGTGCTCACAAAGCCTTTGTTAGAGACATCTTACTGCAAATGAGTGCTAGAGAAAAAAAACTTAAAGAACGCAAACTAGATGACTTACTAGCAAACCTCAAAAAAACAGAGCTCCAGAACAAAACCCACCCAACAACAGACCTAGCCACCCAGCTAACAAAATTGCGTACCAACCTCAGGAATTTACTCCTAGAACGGTATAGCAAATACGTAGACAAACTTAAATTGACCCACTATTCGTCCAACAATCGTGCGGGTAAACTACTAGCGGCTAGACTGAAGGAGCGGAATGCCCACTCCAGAATCCCCTTCCTATACAGCCAGCCACACCACACTAAAATAACAGACCCAGATGCCATTGCTGATGCATTTGCAGATTTCTACTCTTCCCTGTACAACCTCAGCGAAGAACCCGCATTAGAGCAACCCTCTAGTGTCCTGATTCAGGAGTCCCTTCATTCAATCAAGCTCCTAACCGTGTCAGAGACACAGTTAGCCCATCTAAACACACCCATTACACCCTCAGAAATCCTTAACGCTATCTTGTCCCTGCCACAAAATAAATCCCCCGACCCCGATGGCCTTCCCAACGAGTATTATAAGACTTTCCACACAGTCCTGACCCCCAAATTGGTAAACACGTTTTCCCAAGCCATGACTTCAGAATCATTCCCCTCGGAAATGCTCAAAGCATACATTGTTACTATCCCGAAGCCTGGCAAAGACCCCAGCACACCTTCCAATTATAGACCAATCTCCCTGCTCAATTCGGACGTTAAGTTATATGCTAAAATCTTGGCACGTAGGCTTACGCTGGTCTTGCCTGAGCTCGTCAATCCTGATCAATTGGGCTTTACGGCTGGAAGACAACCCCCTGATGCTACCAGGAGGGTCTTGGGGGTGATCCAGCAAGTGCTATCCTGTCGGACTCCTTCTCTGCTACTATGGATGTGGAGAAGGCGTTCGACAGGGTCCATTGGGGATACGTGAGACAGGTTCTGGCGAGGTTTGGCCTTGAGGGGCCCATAATGTCGGCAATACTGGCGCTGTACTCGTCCCCCTGTGCGCAGGTGTTCACTTCTAACGCCTTATCTAAACATTTTAAAATCACTAATGGGACTAGACAGGGGTGCCCCCTCTCGCCCTATATCTTTAATCTTCTCATCAAGCCTCTAGCAGAAAAGATTAGGTCCCACCCCCACATCTTGGGAATTACGTTAAAAGACAAAACCTCCCACCACATCAATCTATTCGCAGATGATATCATCCTTTTCATATCTGCCCCTGAGTCCTCCATGCCACACGTCCACAACACCCTTGAAATATTAAGTCAAATATCCTACTACAAATCCTTGATCCTGAGCATAGGAACACCATCACAAATCCGGGCCAAACTAAAGGCATCATTCCCCTATGCGTGGGCTAACAATAGCATCCCTTACTTAGGCATTAAAATCACAGAAGACCCTACTAAACTGGCAGACGCCAACTACCTCCCTCTAATCGAAAAGATTACTAACGACATGGGGAAATATGCCAAAGCAGAGCTCTCTTGGATGGGGAGGCTGGCCTCTTTTAAGATGCTGGTACTTCCCCAGATCCTATACCTATTTCGTACCTTGCCCATACCGCTTAAACCCACACATCTGAGAGCCCTAGAGACCATCTTAAAAAAGTATATTTGGCAATCTAAACGCCCTAGGTGTGCTAAAGAACTGCTAATCAAACATAGAACAGCAGGAGGTATGGGCTACACAGAGTTACAAGATTATTACCACAAATTGATACTCACACAACTCCGCTCGTGGTTTGAAATGACCGAGATGATTCCCTGGAGAGCCGTGGAACGAGACATGATTCCCTCCAACAACCTTGTCGCCTTCCTCCTAGCTGACACATGGAGACCTCACTCGCTCCATCGACTCCCCCTAACCATCCAAGCCACTGTCTTGGCTTGGAGGAGACTTCACAAACTACAGCTGCCTCCAAACCAGTTAGTCGACATTCCTATACCTCTAGACATTCTTCCAGAACTGATACCCAATCTAAACGTCACAAGGTGGATCTCTAGAGGAATCACACAAATCTCCCAATTAAACGATGGACCAAGGCTGAAACCTTTCTGGGAACTATCAAGAGAGTTTGATCTCCTACAGTCAGATCATTTTATGCATAATCAAATTTCCCATCTCCTCCGCTCCTTGACAACTTACAAAATACAGCTGCATAAGTCAGCATGAGAATTCTTTACCTACACTGAACAAAAAAAAAGGGAATTTCCCTTTTTTACAACCTCCCCCATCAAAAATTGCTGTTTTCTAAATCCACCCACCATCTAAAATGGGAATCCGAACTTAATCGATCCTTCACACCCCAACAATGGCGTAAAGCAGCCCTAATAACTTATAGATCTTCCAAGTGTATAAATCACTGGGAATCCTACCAGAAATTAACTCAGCGGTGGTACCTCACCCCTCTTAGAATTTCTAAATTCTCAAGTACCTGTTCCCCACTTTGCTGGAGAGGTTGCGGAGAGATCGGAAACATTATGCATATTTTCTGAAGTTGCAAGAGCCTCACTAGCTTTTGGAGAGGTGTGTTTAGGAAAATTTCTTCAATCATGGGGTGTCTCACATGCCCAGACCCGGCCCTGGCCTTATTAGGACTAGGAATGGAGAACTTCCCCCCAGAGCGGTTATCACACATATTTTTCTTGCAGCAAAATCCTTAATTACTAGAAACTGGAAATCCGACAAAGTGCTTAATCCTTCAGAAATCCTACCTTTAGTTCATCCCCATTACACATACGAATCCCTTCTAATCAACAACTTGGAAAAGCGCAAACTTTTCAACAAGCATTGGGAAGTCTGGAGGGAACCGCTCAATGACACCTGATATATTTTCAGTCAAGTAGACGTGGTCCTACAAAAATAGCAGTACCTTGCTGAGTTGACCCCTGCATTATTTACATGGCGTACCTGTTCCTACTATTCTTCCTCTTCTCTATCCTTTTCTCCTACCTTTACCCCTTCTATTAGTTACAAATATTTTGTTGTTAAACTGGAACTGTAAAAGTTACCCTACTGCCTACTTCATTCCTTACATCACACTTCATTGTCTTATGCGAAGTTGTTAACCAAGTGTATTGTTTTAATGATTTTAGAATCAAAACATACTTTCTAAATGCTGTTATGTAACAAAACATGTGTTACTTTGCATAATCGGAACTTGCAAGTTCCTTTATACCAGTGGTTCTCAACTCCGGTCCTCAGGACCCCCCAACAGGCCAGGTTTGCAGGATAACTGAAATACATCACAGGTGATATAATTTGCTGCTCAGTGATTGCAGCATTCTAATCTGCATCTCCCCAAGGTAATACTTAAAATATGGCCTGTTGGTGGGTCCCGAGGACTGGAGTTGAGAACCACTGCTTTATACCCTTCTTCTTTTTTCCACATTTTATTGCTTACCTATGTTGGAAAAACTCAATAAAAACCAATGTTTAAAAAAAAAAATAAGGTTCACTGATCCTGAAGAAATAAGGACATGTGACTTTCTTGTGATGTTCCTGAGCTTTAGGCCTCATACACACGGGCGTATCTAAAAAAATAAACAAAACGTCGGGTCCGACGTCAAGGAAAAAAAGTCGACGTTTTTCGGCGTTATGCATTGGCGTTTTTGAGCGTTAGTGAGCGTCGGCGTCAATAGGCGGTTTTTTAAAAAAAATCATCCCTCTGCTATTTTTCAACCTAAAAATGTCGGCGTCAAAAAACGCCGGAAAACGCCGGTACAATATTAGGTGGCGTTTGTTGGCGTTTTGTGGCGTCGGCGTCAAAAAACATCAAAACGTTACAGCCTCAGAACGCGATGGCCATGGGTTCTACTTTCTGCTCACTAACGCCGACGCCACCTACAGCTCAAAAACGCTGACGTTTTTATGGGGCCATTGACTAACATGGAGAGCTGCAAAAAACGCCAGAAAACGTCAGCGTCAAAAAACGTCCGTGTGTATGAGGCCTAAAACTTCATATATCTAGTGTGATGACTCAGAGAGTATTAAAAGTAGTTGACCTGTTCAACAGCCTGTCAAGCAGCATTCTCAGTAGGAGGTCAGCAATGACAGACTGTATGTTTTTCTCATAGCAGGTTTAATTTAATACAAAGTTAAAACTTTTCAATATTTCCAAGAAAATAATTATATATGGTAAAAAGTTGTCATTAATAGGCATTTATCAAAATAGCCAAGATCATATCCTGCGAGTACAGTCATTAGCTTTTTTGGCTGCCTTGTTGGGGGATATATGAGGGCAGAATCATATATCTCAGATATTAACAGATCACACCAAAACCTGGCATTACCAAAGGCTCTGTTATTTCCTTTCAGATCTGAATCATCAAAGTGCATCGGGGAAAATGTCAGTCCACTAAATAAAAGAGCTGAAATTAGAATACATCAGTGTGACCAATTTAGACTTCTTTTTGTGCTATTTTCTTCCCCTGTGAAGTGATAGAGGAGAAGGTGAGGATTTTGTAAAGGCAACAGATACTGAACACTGAACCATTGGGAACAGAACTAGTGATTCATAGACACTGATTATTTAATTGCCTATGCCTGGTAGTTGCTGAAATCAGCAGATGAACTGAAAGGAACTGCTGAGTTAAATAAATACATGCATAAATAATTTGCTTACAAGCAGCACCATGCAAGAGGATTATAATGCTAGAGAGCTTGTCATGGATATTTTATTAGTTTTACACTTAGTGAGGTTAGAGGGGCAAATATACTTAAAGTTTTTAGTGCAATTAAAAGGAATCAATATTTTTGTTTTTGGTGTTGGTCGATATTTAAATCTTTAATAATGTTATTATAGTGCTAAAATGCCTCCTCCCTAGACAGGGGTTGATAAATGTACGGTGAAATATTTATAAAGAAGGATGATAATTTTTAAAATTTATATCGTTAAAATGCTGTTGCCTAAATTTCTGTTTCAAGATCATTTTTTTATGCGATGAAAAAAAAAATGCTTCAAATAGAACTTCAGGCTAATTAAACCTGCCTGTGATAAAAATAGGCTATCCTTAGACAAACATGTTGAAAAAACACAAGAAGATGTGATACTGAGGAATTGTAATGCACATCTGGTTATCATGAACCTTTGTTATTAGATTTTTGTTGAAGGTGTTTAGACCCTTATCTGTACTAGGTCTACTTCTATTAATTGGGATCCTTGGCATGCAATATTACACTATAAGTTAGATAACCCAGAAAAATGGCAGCAAAAACTAAACGACTTTGTTTCCCTACCTGCCAAACAAACACCTGTGCATGTAAAAAAAGAAACAAAATAATATCATAAGCAGAAGTAAAAAGCAGATTGCACAGGGCACCCCCATAACAAGGGGGCCTCCAGATGCCGGCCCCCCCACCCTATGTAAAAGAGTATGGGGTACATCGTACCCCTACCCATTTACCTGGAAAGAAATATGTACACAAAAAAACACACAGCTTTTAAAATATTTTATTAAATCAGCTCCGGCGGTCTTCTCCCCTCTCTGGCTCTTCTTTCTTCAGCTCTTTTGCGGGGTCTTCCCTCTTCTGAGGGGTCTTCTGTCTTCTCCTTCTCTGCAGCGTCTTCTGCTCTTTTGCCGGTCTTCTCCGCTGTTCCCTTCCCTCTGTTCTTCTTCTTCTTCTTCTTCCCATGCTGTGACATTATATGGGGCGGGGCCTCCTGGTGATGTCATCTGGTGGCCACGCCCCATGCCAATATAAGGCACAGCACAGAGTGGAGAGGGCATTTGTGAAGGATTTCGCGTTGTGTCAACATGGGAAGAAGAAGAAGAAGAAGAACAGAGGGAAGGGGACAGCGGAGAAGACCGGCAAAAGAGCAGAAGATGCCGCAGAGAAGGAGAAGACAGAAGACCCCTCAGAAGATGGAAGACCCCGCAAAAGAGCCGAAGAAAGAAGAGCCAGAGAGGGGAGAAGACCGCTGGAGCTGATTTAATAAAATATTTTAAAAAGCTGTGTGTTTTTTTGTGTACATATTTCTTTCCAGGTAAATGGGTAGGGGTACCATGTACCCCATACTCATTTACATAGGGTGGGGGGCCGGCATCTGGGGGCCCCCTTGTTAAAGGGGGCTTCCAGATTCCGATAAGTCCCCGCCCGCAGACCCCGACAACCACTGGCCAGGGTTGTCGGGAAGAGGCCCTTGTCCTCATCAACATGGGGACAAGGTGCTTTGGGGTGGGGGGCGCAGAGCCCCCCTGCCCCAAAGCACCCATACTCCCCATATTAAGGGCACGCGACCTGGTATGGTCCAGGAGGGGGGAACACTCGCTTGTCCCCACCCCCTTTCCTGGCCTCCCGGGCTGCGTGCTCGGATAAGGGTCCGGTATGGATTGTGGGGGGGACCCCACGCCATTTTTTGGCGTGGGGGTTCCCCTTAAAATCCATACCAGACCAAAGGGCCTGGTATGTTCCTGGAGGGGACCCCATGCCAGTCTTTTTTTAAAAATTTGGCATGGAGTTCCCCTTCAAGATCCCCAGAGCACAAAGTGCCTGGCATTGTTGGGATCAAAGTCGGATCCCTGTTCACAGACAAACGGTCTGACTTTGACCCTATGTAGGACCGTAAATCGCACAGCAAAGTAGTATCAAAGTCGGACCGTTTTTATGTCGGATAGTGTGAACCCAACCTCAGGGGCCAATCCTGACAACTTACCACGTGATCAGCTGTCAGCCAATGACAGCTGATCACGTGATGTAAACAGAGCTGGTAATTTTTTTTACTTTTTTTAAAATTAAGAATAACTTTTTTCTTTCAAAATTTTCGGTCTTTTTTCGTTTAGTAAGGCTGGGTTCACATTATCTGACAAAAAAACGGTCAGACTTTTGATCCTACTTTGCCTTGCAACATCGGTCCTACTTCTGTCCTACTTTGGTCCTACTTCTATCCGTCTTAAATGAACAAGATAAGATTTTGCTCCTACTTTGAGATAGTGACTTGTCCTTTGACCAATCAAAACAATCCCAATGTGACATAAATTCCTTTTACTGCTGCTGTAATCACTAAGTCGGATGTCACAAGTCGGATGGTGAGAACAAGGGTCCGACTTTGATCCTACTTCAATGATATTCAATGGGCTGAAGTAGGACCAAAGTGGGACCAAAGTAGTACAGGAACCTTTTTCAAAGTCGGACCGACTTGTGTTGGACCAGTTAAGACGGCTCTCATAGGGAAACATTGATTTTGTGATGTAATGCAACTTGTGCTCACAATGTCAGTCCATTTGTCAGACAAGCGTGAACCCAGCCTTAAACATAAAAAAAGCATTGCTAATTAAATACCCCCAAAAGAAAGCTCTAGCTGTCTCAAAAAAAATGATAAAAGTGTGATTTGGGTACAGTGTTGCATGACCGCGCAACTGTTATTCAAAGTGCAACAGCACTGAAAGCTTAAAATTGGCCTGGGCAGGAAGGGGGTGAAAGTGCCCAGTGGGCAAGTGGTTAAAATTCTAAGACTTTATTTTAGGCATAATATGTATCCCCATACAGAATGCAGTACACAAAATACACTAAAACAACAATCAAGCGATTGCTTGAAAAAGGACACGGCTACCGCAACACACGCAGCACGCATGCTCAGAAACATGTCACACTTAGAGTTGAGCGAACCTGAACTGTAAAGTTCGGGTCCGTACCAAACTTTGGGGTGTCTGTGACCCGGACCCGAACCCGGACAATTGAAAAAAGTTTGGGTTCAGGTTCTGGGTTCGGTTATTTGATCCCGCCTGTTGAATAGCTGCAGGGCAGCCAATCAACGAGCATTTCACTGGTTTGCCCTTAGAAGCCATCACAGCCATGCCTACTAATAGCGTGGCTGTGATTGGCCAGTGCATCATGTGACCCAGCCTCTTCATAAGCTGGAGTCACTTAGTGCCGCATGTCACATGCTCTCTGGCTAGTATAGGGAGAGGATGCTGCCGGTGCTATGAGGGACAGATTGCAGATATTATAACATCTCATCCTGCATTACAGAATGATCTGATTGTGGACTAGGTAGAGATTACTACTACTGCTGCTTTTAGGGACAGATTGCAGATCTAATAACATCTCATCCTGTATTACAATACGATCTGACTGGACTAGGTTGAGTCTACTGCTTAGAGGGACAGATTATTGTTCTAAAATCATCTTCTAGTTCTATAGGGTCAGGTTCCTGCTGTTGCTGTAAGGGACAGATTAATGTTCTAAAATCATTTTACTTTCTTTTGCAGCCCTCTAGCACTTTCCAGGACTTTTTTACAGTCATTTGTTTGCCGAAAAGTTTGGGTCCCCATTGACTTCAATGGGGTTCAGGGTCAACTTCGGGCCAAGTTCGGTACCAAATCCGAACTTTTTCGCGAAGTTCGGCCGAACCCACCGAACCCGAACATCCAGGTGTTCGCTCAACTCTAGTCACACTCTGATGATGTCATCCCTCCATGCTGCCCAGCCATCTACATACCAAGCCACGCTTTGGTTTCCTACACCGTACGGCTGTTCTTCCATCAAAGCAGTGACCACCGGGGACCTCAGTGTCTTTCAGAGGAGCAGAGTCACCCTTGACTTTTTACCAATGACATCCCTTTAGGATCCTTTACCTACAGATGTGCTCTTTTATTCCTTCACACGTGTGAGTTGCCATTTGCATGATGTCAATAAATAGTTTTTACTCCTACACTTAGAGGTGCCTCTCTCCCTTGTTTTATTTCAGCCTTGCTAGAATCTGGCTTCTATTCCCACGTGGAGGCAGTCCTCAGTGTATGGACTTTTATTCCATTCAATGTTTCATGGACTTCCTATGGACTTTTTTTTCGGGTTGCAGTAGAACTCTGTGTTGCGTCTTTTAGCCCTGGTTCACATTGATGCTACTTTGAAATCGCTGCTTCTCCACTTGAAGTAGCGTGATTTCAAAGTAGCAAGGTCAGCGCGATTTCAGATGCTACTTCATAGACATCTGTGTGGCTTCATGCACAGATGTCTATTGAAATCGGCAAATGTAGTGCAGGAACTAGTTTTGCAAACCGGTGCAGTGCTGAAAAATCAGTATCGCACAAACAGTGCCATTGCTGCCAATAGGCTGCGACTTGTCACGCGATTTGATCTCTCTAGTCTCATGACAAATCGCTCCAATGTGAATCTAGACTTACTTGTATTTATTTATATAACTCACAATACACTGCATCTGAGCACCACAAACCAAAAATGTATATTTGATTCATTTTTAATATTCAAAGCAAACTCATTCATCCATGTCTTCATGCTTTACTAATAAATCACTTTAACTCCTTCAGATCCGCAATATCGCCGAAGTATGGCTCCAGCGCGGATCTGAACTTCCGGGACATCGTCCCCTGTGCACGCTCCCGACACAGGCGTGGCCATCCACACGCTGCGTTCTGTGTTCTGTGAAGGGGAGCATGACAGATCTACTGATCCCTGTCACTGGGATCAGTGAGATCTGTTATGCCCCAGCCAGCCCATCCCCCACACAGTTAGAACACAATGAGGGAACACAGTTAACCCCTTCACTACCCCTTTAGTGTTAACCCCTTCACTGCCAATGACATTTATACAGTAATCAGTGATATTTAAATTTCTGATCGCTGTATAAATGTCATTGGTCCCAAAAAAGTGTGAAAAATGTCCAACATGTCCGCTGCAATATCACAGTCCTGATAAAAATCGCAGATCACCGCCATTAATAGTAAAATAAATAATAATAAAAACGCCATAAATCAATTCTCATAGTTTGTAGACGCGATAACTTTTGCGCAAACCAATCAATATACGCCGATTGTGATTTTTTTTTACCAAAAATATGTAGAAGAATTTTTTTTTTGGATATGTGTTATAGCAAAAAGTAAGAAATATTGTTTTTTTTTTTGCAAAATTGTTGCTCTTTTTTTGTTTATAGCGGCGACCAGAAATGACGCAGAGGTGATCAAATACCACCAAAAAAAGCTCTATTTGTGGGAAAAAATGTACAAAAATTTTGTTTGGGTACAACATCCCACGACCGAGCAATTGTCATTCAAAATGTGACAGCGCTGAAAGCCGAAAATTGGTTTGGGTGGAAGTGGGGCTTAAGTGCCCAGTAAGCAAGTGGCCATCTTGAGTAAGGGCAGATGATTAATTAAGCATTTACTTACTGGAATCCATCTGCCTTTAGCTCAGGTGTGCAGGCAGGAGGCTGAGAAACCACCGCCCCCCTTCTGAAAACTTCTGGGATGTATGACATTATTTCACTAAGCCAGAAACCAAGAAGTAACTAAAGAAATGTAAATAAGAAAAAAAAATACCCTCCAGGAAGCCATATTGCATTGCATTTACAGAAAATTACAGAGCTGCAGATTGAAAAGGAAAGGTCATTTTAAAAATGTGCTGTTAACTGTAGAGGATGACTAGCTGTTTTCTAAGACCAGGGAAAATCCCACATCTAGAAGTTATGCAGAAAAAGGGTGTGTAGATAATCACGAGTAGTGTTGAGCGGACGCAAACTGTAACGTTCGGGTCCGTACCGAAATTTGGGGTGTCCGGCACCCGGACCCGAACCTGGACATTTCAAAAAACGTTCGGGTTCGGGTTCTGGGTTCTGGTAGTTGATCACGCATGTTGAATAGCTGCAGGGCAGCCAATCAACAAGCGTTTCACTGGTTTGCCCTTAGAAGCCATCACAGCCATGCCTACTAATGGCATGGCTGTGAATGGCCAGTGCATCATGTGACCCAGCCTCTTTATAAGCTGGAGTCACTTGATGCTGCAGTCACATGCTCTCTGAGACTCTGATTAGTGTAGGGAGAGGAAGCTGTCAGCGTTTTTGTGAGGGACAGATTGCAGACATTTTAACATCTCATCCTGCATCCTGAGATTACTACTACTGTTGCTCTGGGGGACAGATTGCAGACCTCAGCCTGCATTATGCAATGATTTGATTGTGGAATAATTTGAGATTTCACATACTGTTGCTTTGAGTGACAGATTGCAAATCAAACCCTGCATTACAGAACGATCTGACTGGTAGAGGCTTCTGCTTAGAGGGACAGATTATTGTTCAAAAATAGAGTTGAGCGAACCCGGACTGTAAAGTTCGGGTCCGTACCGAACTTTGGGGTGTCCGGGACCTGGACCCGAACCCGGACTTTTCAAAAAAAAGTCCGGGTTCGGGTCTGGGGTTCTGGTAATTTTACCAAAAGTTCTGAAAATTGCTGTAAAAAAGTCCAGGAAAGTCCTAAAGGTCTGCAAAAGGAAGGAAAATGGGGGTAAGGGTGGGACAAGTGCCCTACAAAGAAATGGGGACAGGAAAATAACTTTAAATATTTTTAAAAAAATAAAAACCTAAAAAAAGCAAAAATGGTGGTGGATGTGGAACATCTTCAAACTGGGTCTGAAAAGTATTAATTAACGGTAGAAGCCATATAACTGTTCTAAAATCATCTTCAAACTGTGTCAAAAAAGTATAAATAAGCCGGGAGAACCCATATCACTGTTCTGCAAACATCTGGAAACTGTGTGTGTCACTTTAAATGAAACCGGGAATAACTGAACTACTGTTCTGCAAACATCTGGAAAGTCTGTGTGTCACTTTAAATGAAACCGGGAATAACTGAACTACTGTTCTGCAAACATCTGGAAAGTCTGTGTGTCACTTTAAATGTAACCGGGACTAACTGAACTACTCTTCTGCAAACATCCGGAAAGTCTGTGTGTCACTTTAAATGAAACCGGGACTAACTGAACTACTCTTCTGCAAACATCTGGAAAGTCTGTGTGTCACTTTAAATGAAACCGGGACTAACTGAACTAGTCTTCTGCAAACATCTGGAAAGTCTGTGTGTCACTGTAAATATAACCGGGACTAACTGAACTACTCTTCTGCAAACATCTGGAAAGTCTGTGTGTCACTTTAAATGAAACCGGGACTAACTGAACTACTCTTCTGCAAACATCTGGACAGTCTGTGTGTCACTTTAAATATAACCGGGACTAACTGAACTACTCTTCTGAAAACATCTGGAAAGTCTGTGTAACACTTTAACAAAAACCGGGGCGAACCCATATCACTGTTCTGCAAACATCTGGAAGCTGTGTGTGAAACTACAGCATAGAGAAGAACAGGGATATGGTTTCGCTCTGCTATAGTTTCACACACACTTTCTAGATGTTTGCAGAACAGTGATATCATATCACTGTTCTGCAAACATCTGGAAAGTGTATGTGAAACTACAGCATAGAGAAGAACAGGTATATGGTTTCGCTCTGCTATAGTTTCACACACAGTTTGCAGATGTTTCCAGAACAGTGATATCATATCACTGTTCTGCAAACATCTGGAAAGTGTGTGTGAAACTACAGCATAGAGAAGAACAGGTATATGGTTTCG
>BLSH010116724.1:142852-157094 GCA_018402905.1 Glandirana rugosa
CACTATACCGAAGAGGGTCGATTAAATATGAAAATAGTGTGTCAAAATTCTACTAACATGTAAGATGTTAGTAGAATTTTGAGACACACTTTTCATATGTAATCGGCCCTACTGTGTGTGAAAACTATCAATTAGCGGGGAGAAGCCATATCACTGTTAATCATATCAATTAGCGGGGAGAAGCCATATCACTGTTCTTAGAACAGTGATATGGCTTCTCCTCGCTAATTGATATGATATCACTGTTCTACAATTATCTTCTAACTGTGTGTGCAAACGATCAATTAGAGGGGAGAAGCCATATCACTGTTCTAAGAACAGTGATATATCATATCACTGTTCTTAGAACAGTGATATTTCTTCTCTCCGCTAATTGATAGTTTTCACACACAGTTTGCAGATGTTCTAAGAACAGGGATATGGCTTCTCCCGGCTAATGTATACTTTTCACACAGAGTTTTAAGATGATTGTAGAATGTACAATCATCTTAAAACTGTGTGATAAAAGTATAAATTAGCTGGGAGAAGCCATATCACTGTTCTTAGAACAGTGATATGGCTTCTCCCCTCTAATTGATACTTTTCTCACACAGTTTTAAGATAGTCCACATCCACCTCCATGTTTGATTTTTTTATGTTATCTTTTTTTTAATTATTTTAAGTTATTTCCCTGTCCCCATTTCTTTGTAGGGCACTTGTCCGACCCTTACCCCCATTTTCCTTCCTTTTGCAGACCTCTAGGACTTTCCAGGACTTTTTTACAGCACTTTTCAGAACTCTAAGTAAAATTACCAGAACCCCGGACCCGAACCCGGACTTCTTTTGAAAAGTCCGGCTTTGGGTCCGGGTCCCGGACACATAAAAGTTTGATACGGACCCGAACTTTACAGTTCGGGTTCGCTCAACTCTACTTATTATGAATTACAATAAGCTATTATTATTTCAAATGTTCTTCCTTATTTCTGACCTTTGCGGTGTGTGACTGTATTATATATGCATACTGTATGTATGTGTGATTTGTATGTAAACACACAGTATACATACAATATACATCCAATATACACACAGTATATACACACCCAGTATGCACACACACACACATACATACAGTATGCATATATACAGTCACACACTGCAAAAGTCGGAAATAAGGAAAAACATTTGAAATAATAATAGCTTATTGTAATTCATAATAAGTAGAGTTGAGCGAACCCGAACTGTAAAGTTCAGGTCCGTATCAAACTTTTATGTGTCCGGGACCCGGACCCGAACCCGGACTTTTCAAAAGAAGTCCGAGTTCGGGTCCGGGGTTCTGGTAATTTTACTTAGAGTTCTGAAAAGTGCTGTAAAAAAAAACATTTGAAATAATAATAGCTTATTATAATTTATAATAAGTAAAAATTATAAATGAATAACTTAATATTTCAAATGTTCTTCCTTATTTCCGAATTTCAGAAATAAAATATAATATTTGAAATAATAATAAATAACTTTTAAGTAAATATAGGTATTGAAATATTTTCTTGAAAGTATGACTATTGATGCTAAATTTCATATCTAAGTTCATTAACAGCCAAACTTTCAAGGAAATTCCAATACCTATAATTTAATAGTTATTAGTTAGTTATTATTTCAAATATTCTTAGTTTTTACCAATTGCCGAATTTCCGAATTACCGCAATTACCGAATTACCGCAAATTTCCGAATTACTGCAATTGCCGAATTACCGCGAATTTCCGAATTACCGCAAATTTCCGAATTTCGGATTTCCGAATTTTTAATTTCCGAATTACACATTTTTTTAATTTCCGAATTTCCGAATTTTTTGAATTTCCGAAAAACGAAAAAAACCCGAATTTTTTAGCCATGCACAAGTCTACTGGACTCACACAGCCATTCGTATACTTGTTTTTTTTTTAATATGCCTCAATATTTTTGGGGCTACCCCAATTATAAACAACAAAAAAAAACAGTGTTGGCTACCTCCTCCTACTCCTCCACCACCGCCACTTCCACCTACACTGCCACGGTCACGGCCTAGTCAACCTCTAGGCTTCTACTCCACATCCAACCCCTTCCCATTTTTTTTATTTGATTTTAATTTATTTTCCCTATCCCCATTTTTTTGTAGGGTACTTGCCCTACTCTTACCACATTTTACTTCCTTTTGCAGTCCTCTAGCACTTGCCAGGACTTTGTTACAGCCATTTTTGTGCCGAAAAGTTCGGGTCCCCATTGACTTCAATGGGGTTCGGGGTCCAGGATAAAGTTCGGGTAACGTTCGGTACCGAACCCGGACTTTTTCCCGAACCGAACCTGAACATCGGGGGTTCAATCAACTCTAATAATGAGCCCACAATGTTACAAATCCTGATGAAGTGGAAACATTTTCTTGCCTGCAAAATGCATGGCTGTCATTTAGTTAAACCAATAAATCAGTTTGGACTCGTCTATAACTTGGTCTAATGCTCCTTCTGTTGATACTGTGCCTGTTAAGGGCTGTTAACTGAGCCATCAATGGATAGCTGAGATCACAGACACAATGAACAGAGCTGATCCGTGTGGGTCTTGTGATCCCTGTGACCTGTATATTTACTCCTTTGCCTCCTTTAGCCAGCATATCACCCCTCATTTCTATCCTCCCACTATATCTGATTTGTATATTAACCCTTTCACCACCTCTTTCCTATATGTATGACCTATACATTAATGATGTTCTGTATGAAGTGCATCATTATCAAGATACATGCTTTTATTACCTTAAGCAGCATGTTTGTTCAATTTCAAAAATTGTGGCAAAATTAGATTGCCTTAAGGTGCCTATTTTCCAAAAAGGGGCCATTTTGGATCGGTTTGTGCTGGCCTGTAATTTATATTTGATATATCTTATATCCTAAAATAAGGGAAGCAGTTTTTTTCCAGAAATGTTGTTACAATACAAATTATTTTTAAAAATGAGCTGTTATTAAATACCTCCAAAAGACACATGTATGGCCACGGACCGTGATGGCAGCCTGAGAGAGGAGCTTTGTGAACCAGGGATGATCAGCGGCACCAGCAGATATCCAGGATCCACATCGCCCACCCAGACAGGGCGACCTGAACTCCTGGAACCTGGGGACAATGACGAGGAAATGCAAGGAAGAAAGAGCCACAGAAACTGACCATGTACTTCACACAGGCCTCGGATGGAGGTAGGCAAGATGGCGCTGGTTCGTCATCCACCCCTGAATATACCCTCACTGCCCAACCACCTAATCCAGGCTTAAAAATGAGCAATAAGGGCCCAAAAAATAACTCTGGATCCTACCCTCCTACACCCCAATCTGCCAGCCCAGCCAAAGCAAAATTCAGGGTGGATGGCAGCGGATGCAGCCCCGTAGCCAGCACAGGCACTGAATCTGGAGAGGACAGGAGAGAACTCCCTGATTCAATAGAAGAATTCCCCATCTCCAACACCCCGGTGATAGATTCAGTGCTGAAAGACATGCTACTATCCCTAAGAAGCTCACTGCAGGCAGACATGGTCTCATGCATGCAAAGGTTCCATAGGGAAATACAGGAGGTGGCTCATATTGAGTCTAAGATGGGGAATTTGCATCAACTATAAATGACTTTGTGGATGCTCATGACTCCAAGGAGAGTGAAATGGAGGCCCTAAAAGCCAAATTAGCAGATATGGAGGACAGAAGTAGAAGAAATAACCTAAAAATTAGAGGGATTCCGGAATCAGTACAGCAGAGAGACCTCCGGACCTACATCACTGACCTATTCAAAGGAATAATACCAGAACTCACAGACATGGACATAATCATTGACAGAATTCCCCATCTGCCAAAACTGGCTTACCTTTCTGAGCAAATCCCTAGAGATGTCATTCTGCATTTGCATTTCTACCATGTTAAGGAAAAATTAATGGCAGCAATGCGCAGAAGAGAGAATGTACCAATTCTTTGCAGACCTTTCGCGATACACTTTACAGAAGAGGAAATGCCTCAATTCTATAACCAAAGCTCTCAGAAACCACAACATTGGGTATAAGTGGGGGTACCCCACAAAAATAACAATAACCAAAGATAGTACCACACATGTTGTGGATTCCCTGGAGAAAGGTCTAAATCTGCTTAAAACATGGAAAATCATCCCAGAGCCAGTCAACAACCCTGCCCCATTACACAGTATCCAACTTATTGAGCCTGACTGGAAGGTGGCCACATCCAAAAACTCTAAAAGCCATACCTGAGCCTGGATCCATTAAAATGAATCCCTGTTGTTCGTGGGACGCTGAGTCTCCTCACATGACACAGACCTAACCCCAATGCTCTTGAGCAGCAATAGGCTGCACCCGGGTATTGTATACCCATCCTTGACTGTTAAAAGTTATAGTTTCATTTATGTTTGTTACACTATTTTTTTTTTTCATACCTCTTGTTCACCTACTGCAGTCAGTGTCATCCACCTCTGGAACCATCCTGAAGTACTGCACAGACCGGAGAACATATTGGAAGAATCCGATTGGGAAAAGAACACTAGTGATATCCACTTTTCAAATCATCTACTGCCTCAACAGGGAGATCTTGTTGCTCAGCTGGGAAAATGTGAGTATAACTTACACTTGGACATTAACATACACAGCGAAAAGAATATACCTAGTTTAACCACTGGAGGGAACTCCAACCCAATATATGGAAATGTGGGCAATCTATCTACCTTTTGAGGAACCAACATGGGACTTAATCTCCTCACAATTAATACAAGGGGCCTCGACCACCCAGCCAAGAGGAGGTCCATGTGGGATGAAGCCATACAGTTCAAATGTGACATCCTTTGCGCACAGGAATCACATTTTGACGACCAAGCACTGTCTAAATGCACACAAATTTTCCAAACGTCTTCACCGCAAATGCAGACGCAAAAAAAGAGCAGTTCTCATTGCAGTGAGAGACACAGTCTCTTTCACACTGCATGAGGAAATTAAGGACGATATATTCTCTTAGTTTGTGACATTAATTCAACAACCTCTACTATTGTTAATACTTACGCACCCAACTCTCATCAGATGCGCTTCCTAAACAAAATGTTGAGGAAAATCCGGACACACCAGAAGGGCTCCTTAATAATATGTGGAGGCTTAAACCTCACATCTGACCCAACTACAAATTCCACAGCGTCACCAAAGAGGTATCACCCTTCTTTACAAAAATTGAATCACCACAATAACCTTTTTGATGCATGGAGGTGCCTTCATCCTGGGGAGAAGAAGAATTGTGACCTGTCAGCACCACAGTGGCATACCTCCATCCCTATGTGTATACAGAACTGGAAAATTGGTCATGGGACTTTAAATGAGGTATGCCACATATATGAAAAAGTACAACAACTATAAAGGGTCTATATTTTATTGACATAATAAGAGTAATACATGATTCAAAGTGACATAATGGATAGCAATAACTGGCCATGAATGACCATAAATGAGCTGACATATCACACAATAACTGCAATAAAATTCATAGGTTTACATATACAAGGTAAAATCATATACACAAGTGAGTACATAAAAAATTGTGTGGAAATTAGATGGTAAGGCATTGGTAAATCTCTACGCGTTTCTTGGTGTAACAGCCACTCATCAGGAGTGCAATGCTATTCTATAACTGTAAAAATAGATCAATTGATGTAATTTATAATCAAGCTCCATAATGAGTGCAAAGCAAGTATGATCCTTAGAGTGGTGGGAGTTCCACTGCTTACACGTCAGCTCGATAGTGTGACCTAGTTAGCAGAAAGGGGGGGGCACCAGCCATTGTCTGACCCAGGGCTGAGGTGGGGATGGTCCCGTCCAAGACTGGGGAACAACCAGTGAGCAGGCCATTTGGAAAAAAGGTCCATACCAAAAATGAAAAGTACTGAGGGACACATTCACCCTGTTCTGGTCTGAAAATAAAACTTAAGGGGAGTATGTATATATGTGTATAAAGTATTGCATATGGTAAATGGGTGATGTAAATAACGGGGCAGCGTGCCCATACTGTCCACCAAGGATAAGAAGAAGTGAATCAAAGAGGGGTAGCAAGACCAATGCCAAAGTAAATGGAGATAGTAAATGGAGATGCAAAACCAGAGTGAGAGATATAGTGACTGTGTATTGGTCAGTGAAGTGAAAGCACATCACTGACGATAGCAAAGACCTAGAGTGTTTAGGCTTACTGAACATAGTAGTGCACAAGTGAAGGAAGGCCTTCAGAGAGGGAGCTTACCTCAGTGACCTCAGTGTATTAAATGGAGTGAACTAGACAGAGCGTGCTGGTGGGTACAATGGCCTGGAAGGAATGATGTGCTAGCCAGCCCTGGATAAATATCCCCCAGGTGGAGGGTGGGTCCCCACCAGCGTCATACAAGACACATTGAAGAGACAGGTGTCTTCCACCCAATATTAATTGCAAAAGAAGAATTGTGACCTGTCAGCACCACAGTGGCATACCTCCATCCCTATTTGTATACAGAACAGGAAAATTGGTCATGGGACTTTAAATGAGGTATGCCACATATATGAAAAAGTACAACAAGTATAAAGGGTCTATATTTTATTGACATACTAAATAGAGTAATAAATAATTCAAAGTGACATAATGGATAGCAATAACTGGCCATGAATGACCATAAATGAGTTGACATATCACATAACTACAATAAAATTCATAGGTTTACTTATACAAGGTAAAATCATATACACAAGCGAGTACATAAAAGATTGTGTGGAAATTAGATGGTAAGGCATTGGTAAAACTCTACGCATTTCCTGGCGTAACAGCCACCCATCAGCAGTACAATGTTATTCGATAACTATAAAAATAGATCAAATAGATAAATTGATCTATTTTTACAGTCTTTTATGTACTCGCTTGTGTATATGATTTTACCTTGTATATGTAAACCTATGAATTTTATTGCAGTTATCATGTGATATGTCAACTCATTTATGGTCATTCATGGCCAGTTATTGCTATCCATTATGTCACTTTGAATCATGTATTACTCTATTTAGTATGTCAATAAAATATAGACCCTTTATACTTGTTGTACTTTTTCACATATGTGGCATACCTCATTTAAAGTCCCATGACCAATTTTCCTGTTTCGTCATCCTGGGGAGAGGGATTTTTCCTTCTTCTCTACAGCACATCACACATACTCACGTATAGACTTTTTCTTGGTAGACCAGCAGACATGTCCAAAACTACCTCATCCTCAATCAACACGATCACATGGACAGATCATGCATCAGTAACTTTAACAATTGAGGATTCCCTATCCACTGCATTTGCTACAATATGGAGGGCAAATCCTTCTCTACTACAGAGACCTCAATCCAAGAAAATACTAGAAGAACACTTACAGAACTTTTTTCTGACAATAGTAGCACAGTGGAGGATGATTTTATATTGTGGAATGCCCATAAGGCGTATATGAGAGGGGTTTTCATCAACCTGGGTGCATGAGCTAAGAGGCAGTATCAAAAAGGAATAAAACACATCACAGACAAAATTTACATCTTAGACACGGCTAATAAAAAAACATCTCCCCCCACAAGTTCCGAAAAGTTAACACAACTTTTCCTAGAGCTTATATCACTTTCAATGGACAATTTTGAAAAAGCCTCTAGAAGGCTCAAGATGCAGTACTATGCCATTGGTAATAGGGCTGGCAAGGTGCTAGCACAGCGGCTGCGCGGATGTAGATACAAAACAAAAACATCTTACCTAATTCATCCACTTACTAAAGAAAAACACCACCACCCAAGGGACATAGCAGATGCTTTTAGCACTTACTATGGATCATTATATAACCTCGATGAAGACCCGGGCACATTTCAACCAACACCTGCATTGATCAACTCCTTTTTGCACAAACTATCTCTTCTCAAATGAACCCCTGAACAACTAATTAGACTAAACTCCCCATTCTATCCTAGCAAAATACAGAAAGCAATTGATATACTTCCAAACAACAAATCCCCAGGTGCGGATGGTTTTATAGGGGAATATTACAAGGCCTTTAAGAGTATATTCATACCCTATTTTACATGCATCTTTAACACCACTGCTGCCTTCCTCCTTCCTTCAGGAAATGCTTCAGGCAATGATCATAACCCTACCCAAGCCAGGGAAAGTCCCATCAACACCTCAACATTTTGGACCTATCTCTCTTCTGAACAATGACCTTAAATTGTGCCAAACTTATCGCCCTTTGATTGCAAGATGTTCTCCTCTCGCTTATTGATGCAGACCAATCAGGCTTCACCAGGGGCCAACAGACCACAGATGCCACGCAACGACTGGTCAACGTAATCCATTGCATTAACCAACAAAAGAAGCCTTCTCTGCTCCTTGCCTTGGACACAGAGAAGGCTTTTGACTGCACCCACTGGGGGTATTTAGGGAAAACTCTGTTGGCCTTTGGTTTTGAAGGGATCATACATTCCGCAATAATGGCCTTGTATACAACACCGTCAACCCAAGTATTTACTTCAGGAGTACTTTCCACCCCTTCAAAATCACGAATGGGACCCGCCAGGGTTGCCCGTTATCCCCACAATTTTTTAATTTATTAATGGTACCACTGGCCACATATATCCAAAACCACCCGGATATATCTGGGGTTAAAAGTTACAAACTGTCCCACACAATCAGCTTATTCACTGACAATATAATACTCATGCTCAGAGATGTGAAGAAATCCCTGGCTTCGGTACACACGACACTGAATCTGTTTAACCAGGTCTCTTATTATAAAGTGAATGATACCAAATCATATGTTTTAGGAATGGGTATCTCCTCACAGATCAAACAGAAACTAAGTGACTCTTTTCCTTATGTATGGAAGGATACAGGTATAAACTACTTAGGAATTATTTTGACACTGAACCCAGAAGATCTATTTAAAGAGAACTGCAGCCCCCTCCTAAACGAACTCCGTTCTAAATTTCAAGGTATATCACTGAGTGAGCTATCCTGGTCCGGGTGCTTAGCTGCCTTTAAAATGAACATTCTGCCTCAATTCTTGTACCTATTTATAACATTACCCATGCCAGCACCCAGCTCCTTCTTTAAAAAGGTACAATCTATAGTAAACCAGTTTCTGTGGAAAGGAAAAAAGGCAAGGTGTGCATTTAGCAACTTAACGAATATGAGAGAAGCAGGGGGGGGTGGGACTAACAAAATTAAAAGATTATCATACAGCTGCAATTTTGGCCCAGTTTAAAGCTTGGTTCCAACAGCACACAGGCAACAAATGGACGGACCTGGAGATCTACTATGTCCAAGGCCATAACATCTACCATTTCTTACTAACCAGTAAACACTCAGCTCTTGTGAACAAAACTTTGTCCCCCACTATAAAGGCCTCAGTAGAGGCTTGGTGGGTTTTAAATACATCCCCCACCCTAGAAACTACAGTCACAACTTTATCTATGCCTCTACACTGTTTGACTCTACTAATCCTGAACATAAAGCTTACGACATGGATACAACTAGGGATAAAGGATGTAGATGACATAAAGGTAGGGCCATCTACCAAAACTTTTAGATCATTACAGATAGAATTCGGACTACCCAGGTCAGATAACTACACATATCAACAGATAACGCATTTTCTCCAATCCAATACTAACACCTCAATGTCCCTCCCATGGAATGTAGCCCACTACTACAGGACACCTGAGGCTAAAACAAGAGGTTTATCCCTCTTATACAAAACATTAGACAACAAAACTCACTTTACCAAAACCCAGCACATCCTAGCATGGGAAAAAGACCTACACTCAGGGTTCACAATCAAGCAATGTCAGCAAACATTAAAAATAACCTATAAGGCGAAGGCCCAGAAAAAATCCTTGATTCAACAATTACAATTGGCAGAATCCAGACTCTTGAAACATTCTTCATTGGCAAACCTCCGCGAGGTGGCGAGGCTAAGAGATGGCCTTAGAATTTTAGACACAGAAGATATGTCCAAAAATTTCAAATGGATGAAGCAAAAATTTTACCAGTTTGCTAACAAACCGCATAGGATGCTGACTCATAGATTAAATCCAGACTCTGGGAATGCGACCCCTGATTTCCTCTGTCAGTCAGATGGCACACCGACTTACTGCCCCAGAGGTATTGCTTCGGTTTTTGGCAAGTTCTATAAGAAACTTTACAATTGCCTAACTCCTGACCAGCACCCACCCTTTGACAAGACAAAATTTGAGGAATTTATACAGGAACTACCCATCCCCCACCTCTCGGACAAAAATCGACAAACTCTAAACAACCCAATCACATTGGACGAGTTAGAAGAAGTAATTAAAGCCCTCCCCTCTCATAAATCCCCAGGCCCAGACGGGTTCACCTATTCATACTATAAACAATTTCTTCCTCAACTTGCCCCCTATTTACTGAAACTCTATGCGTCATTAATGAAAGGAGAAATCCCCCACCCACAATTCCAACATGCCTATATAACGGTAATACCTAAAGAAGGAAAAGATTTAACAACCCCATCCAACTATAGACCCATAGCTTTACTCAACTCAGACTATAAAATATTTACCAAACTCCTAGCTAACCGCCTAGCAACTATCCTCCCTAAACTGATCCACAAGGACCAAGTGGGCTTTGTCCTTGCCCGCCAGGCTGGGGATAACACGAGAAGGACAATAGATCTAGTAGACGCCATGAACTCTGAAAAAACCCCTACACTTTTACTAAGTCTAGATGCCCAGAAGGCCTTTGACAGGCTTGGCTGGCCATATATGTTTGAAACCCTAAGACACATAGGCATCAGAGGGCCCTTTTTTCAAGCCATAAAAGCATTATATTCCTCCCCTACCGCTCAGGTAAAAACGCCCCACTCTATCTCAGAACCCTTTCATATGAGCAACGGCACTAGACAGGGGTGCCCATTGTCTCCCCTCCTTTTTGTACTCTGCTTGGAACCACTAGCGGCCGCTATACGGGCATGTGCAGACATTAAAGGAGTGGTAGTAGGGAAACAGGAATTCAAGCTATCGTTATTCGCAGACGATATACTATTAACACTGACGAGCCCCCATACCACGCTTCCAATTCTACATGATCTCTTACAGACATTTAGCGACTTATCAGGATACAAGATAAATACATCCAAGACTGAAGCTCTCCCTCTACATATGACACCTACACAAACGGCCCAACTTAAACAAAACTACAACTACCACTGGTGCACCAAAGCTATTAAATACCTCGGCACTTATATCACTCCGCATTACTCTCAACTACATTCCTCCAACTTTATCCCCCTTCTTCGAAATATTAGATCAATGATCCATAGGTGGAAGCCTTTAGACATATCACTTCTGGGTAGGATAAATGTTATAAAAATGACTATCATGCCTAAACTACTATATCTGTTTGAAACCCTCCCAGTACACGTACCCAAATCATATCTGAGAAAAGTACAAAACCTATTCTTTACCTTTATATGGAACAATAAGAAACCTAGAATAAGGCGTTCAGTACTTATAGCCCCTAGAGAACAGGGAGGACTGGGGGTACCAGACGTGACAAAATATTATCTAGCCACTCATCTTAGGCAGACCCTGTCCTGGATGGACCAAATTCCCAGAAATAAATGGACAGAGATTGAGGCATCTACTACCATCCCAGCCCATATATCATCCTTACTATGGTCAAACTCAGGCATCACCACAACATGCCCCAACCCCCCCCTGATCAACTCGGTAGTCTTTACCAGGAAAATCTGGAGAGAATGTAATATACGATTCTCCCTGACTCCTGAGTGCTCATATCTGACTAACATACTATACAATCCAGATGTCCCAGACACACTCTCCCAAAGAAGGATGTTGCCATGGGCCACCCGAGGTATCTTCCAACTCCGACATCTTGTGAACCCGTCCACTCGTAAATTATGGCCATTCGACCAACTCCAAAATCAACACCCGCAGAACCCCCCACTAAATTTCTTCACGCATATGCAATTTAGACATTTTTTTCAATCTCTGAAACCATCCTTAACACTAGACGAACCCACGACCTTTGAGCGTATTGCTATGCAGGGATCGAGCCAAACTAAACTAATTTCTTCACTCTACAAGCTTTTGACACTTAACCAGAATAAAGAAACAAAACCTCACGCTTATATGGCCAAATGGGACAAGGCTCTGGACAGAGATATATCACCAGCCATGTGGCAGTCTATATGGGCTAACGCATCTAAAACATCCAGATGTGTAATCTACAAGGAGAATATCTATAAAATATTACTATTCTGGTACAGGACACCTAAAACGCTTCATGCCATTAACAAAGATATACCTGACACGTGTTGGAGGTGTAGCTCTGACCAAGGCTCCCTATTTCATATTTTCTGGACCTGCCCACTCATTGTTAAATTCTGGCGAGAGGTTCAAGAAGTACTCACACATGTTCTCGACGCAGACATAGCACTAGATCCACTTCATCATCTCTTGGGCCTCCCCTTTAAGGGGATTCCCAAGTCCTGTACAGCCCTGGTTAGGCATATCTTAACCGCTGCCAGGCGCTTAATACCCAAGCAATGGAAAACTACATCTACACCCACCAGGCCGCATCTTATATCTAGCATTAAAGAGATAAGAGCTATGGAATATCTCACTGCACTAAATGAAGACGTGCTAACTCGTTTCAATAAAACCTGGGACTTATGGGACAGGTCTAAATATGGCTTTCAACAGAACATATCCCTCTCCCATTCCCCCCTGCCCACCTCTTCCCCCCAATTAACATCTACCTCCGAAAGATAACCACCACTGTTACCATCTGAACAATATGCAGGCTGAAAGGTACTTTACTTGGCTACTTGACTCTATTCGTTACTACAAGGTCATAATGCAAATATACATACTCTACGTATTGTTTGAAACTAATGACAATCCAATGTTACTTACAATTTTCTTTTTTTATCGCAATCAAAACTCCAAAATTGAACCTTGTAAAACTCATACTTTTCTACATATTTTATATGTTTGAATGTTTATACTGCCTATCTATATACATTTATTTTGTATTGCGGCTTTAACTTTGTCTACTTTTCAATAAAAATTTGAATTACAAAAAAATACCAAGGTTTGCACTGTGCTTATGTTTTGTGGGTGTTAGGGACAGCCCCACGGTGTATAGAGAGGAACCCAACTGTTTCGTTTAGAGCCAGACGGCGAGGTCTGTTTTCTGTTTTTATATTTCAAAGATTTTATTGAGTTTATAAATATAAACAGACATAAGCACATATGAAATAATCACAAATACTGTTTAAGGCAGGTAGGAAAGAGCTGAGACCCGATAACAGTAAAACAGGAAATCTTGTCATGCTGGTCAATGATATAGAAGAAGATTCATCTCACTAAACTGGATGACTGAACTAGATTTAGAGAGAAATGGGGCTTCCCAGGAACCCAGCACCCCAAAAAGGGAACTCGCTGTGCCAGAGGACCAGGGAACCCCCCCCTGAAGGTTCTGACACCTGATTCATATGCTTTAAGCTGGAGGAAAGTACTCCCGCTACTTCACCATAGTGAGGCCTGAAAAAGGATCCTCATAAATCGAAATCAACTAAAATTCCTGCCCAAATCATACCTTAACTAGAAAAATAGGAGTGTATGGAAATAGGGAGGAGAAATTAGAGAAAGAGAGGAAAAAGAAGAGAAGAAGGGGGGGAAGGGGTTGAGATGAGACGTAGCTCGGTAGAGACAAATGAATTCAAGACTGAGTCATGAGAAGACACACAGAAGGTGTCGCGCCTTAATTGGATTCTCATCCTAAATGGTAGGATGGCCTAAATATCAGAGCCTGAGGATATACCCCTGTAGATTGCCCAGGGTTCCCAAACCGCCTCAAAATGATGTTTGTTGTTGGAAATAGAAGTGGCCATTTTCTCCTGAGCCATAAGCCATGAAATTTTCCGTTTAACTGCTCTCAGGGAGACATTCTGTTGTTTCCATGCCCCTGCTATGGTTATTTTGGCTGCTAAGAAAATGTGGTGGATTAATTTGCAGGCTGGTTTGGGAATTCTGGGAATATGGTCATTTAATAAGGCAATGGTAGGTGATCTAGGAAGTTGAATATCTGTGACCCTCTTGATTAGAGAGAATACTCCAGACCAAAAGGGTCTAATTCTGGGACATTCCCACCAAATGTGTGACATGTTACCTATCATTTG